>JAVCKT010116905.1:0-21551 GCA_032273925.1 Rhynchotus rufescens
CTCTGGGTGTCCCTGCTGGAGCAGGAAGGTTGGACTAGATGATCTCTAGAGGTCCCTTCCAACCTTGAATATTCTGTATAACCTGGATCCCTGGCAGAGGAAGCTCCCTGGAGAGACTCCTCTCCGTACATGCCAGCACGGGGACACCCGAGGGTGTCCGGCGCCACGGAGAGCGCTATGGAACGTGCAGGGATGCTCCCCGCAGGGCAGCGCGAGGCCGGCACTCACCGTGGCCAGGTCGAGGGGCGTCTGTCCCTCCTGGTTCTTCATGGTGGGGTCGGCGCCGTGCGCCAGCAGCAGGGCGCACAGCTGCGTCCTGCCCTTCTGCGCCGCCTCGTGCAGCGGCGTGAAGGCCCACTTGTCCGTGGCGTTCACGCACGTGTTGTACTTGATCAGCAGCGCCGCGATGTCCACGTGCTGCAAGACACCGCAGCCGCGTCGCCAGCCGGCCAAAATCCCGCGGGAACAAAAGCCCGGGGTCGGGGCGGGGGGCAGAGCTGCCTCCTCCCCGGCTCGGACCCACCCGGGCTCCGGGATAGGAGCCCTAGGAGTCCCCCGAGTACTCACCCCGTAGGAGGCCGCGTTGTGAAGGGGGATTAGGCCACCCTTGTCCTGCGCGTTGACGTCGGCGCCGTGCTCCAGCAGGTACTCCGCCACTTCCAGGTTGTTGTAGCCGGCTGCAGGAGACACGGGACAAGTCAGGCATCGGGCGGGATGGCCCGGAGGCAAAGGCAGAAAAGCTAAAGCCCCTTTTAGGTGGAGAAAGCTCCTCTTTTCCCAATAACCGGACCACAGCTGTCACGGATACGCCTCTCCGTTCCAGGCCGCTCTCCCTGGGGCAGCCCCACGTCCTGCTCCTGCGAGGCCGCGGCCCGAGGCGCCGCGCGCGCCACCCACCTGCGAGGTGCAGCGGCGTGGAGTTCCTGCCCTGCGTGTCCCTGCAGTTGATGTTCTCCTGCGTGCAGAGCTTCTGCACGCGCGCCAGGCAGCCCTTCTTGGCGGCGTCCAGCAAGGCGGCGTCGCCGCGCAGCAGGTCCTGGATGTCCGTGTCGCCCTCCTTCACCAGGTCCAGCGGCGTGTTGCCGTCGCGGTTCTTCTTGGTGGGGTCGGCGCCGTGCTGCGAGGGGCAACGCGGCGGGGCGCCCGTCACGGGCGGCTCCTCCTCCCCGCGCCACCACGAGCCTCCCTGCCCGCCCAGTTTGCCCATCCAGGGAAGGCTCTAACGGGCAAGGGCACAAGGGGCCGGGCTCTGCAGCGGCCCGCGACACAGACACGCCAGGGAAAGACACAGCTCTGAGAACAAACTGACTCTTACTGATCCCTGTTTCCCAGAGGGACATGAAGTAGGAGAGCTCAAACAGCAGCTACAGCTGGTAGGAGTATCGAGCAAATTCCAGCTCCCTTCTGCCATCACATGGCAGGATATGACCCTACATTAAAACAGCTCTCAAACTCAGGGCCCTCACTGCCACCACCCTTAAGCCTTTTCCTGTTCCTCCTTATACTTACACTTAGTCCACGGCCTATTAACCTAAATTTCCTGCAGCAGCTTGCTAAATTATACATGAACTTGGCAGCTTTTCATTTCTCAAATGCCAGGCACTTTCTAGGAGCCACCTTCAGTTACTCAGTTACTCTGCAACACAGAGCCTCGTGGAAGTACTTGCAAAGGGCTATTTAATTGCAATGACTCTTCCAGAAAGTGAGGACTAGGACCAGGGTTGGGTTTTTTTTGGTCCTCTTTAGACAAATTCAGCTTTTTCTGGCTTGCCTGAGCCTGGCACTACTTGGCTGGTTATTATCAACGGAGTGTGTTAGACTAAGGTAATGGAAAAACGTATCCATGAGTCTTTACAGAGTGAACTTACCTTATGGGAGAACCTACCCAACAATCCCAAGACAAAAATAAGTTTGATACTTATCCCGATGAGGAACGTGCTAACTTTGCTGCCTGTCTCAAGCAAAACAGGGCCCAAGTGCCCGCAGGAGACGCCGGGGAAGCCCGGGAGCCCCACCTTCAGAAGCAGCTTGCAGATTTCGTATTTCCCTTTGGCCGCCGCCTCGTGCAGGGGGGTGAATTTCCAGAGGTCTGCGACGTTGACGGACGCGCCGTGTCGCACCAGGAGCTCGGCCACCTCGTAGTGCCCGTAGGAGCAGGCGTTGTGCAGGGGCACCAGGCCGCTGGCCAACGAGAACAGACAAAATCAGCAGAGAATCACAGCCAACGCGCAAGCGCGCACACTCCGAGGGAGAAATCGACCCTTTCCAGCAGGCATCACCCTTCTCTCCCAGGCTTTCCAGTTTTCACCGCTTTATTTCCATGCTGCCAAGGTCTGTATGAAATGGGAACTGTTTTCCCTGCCCAGCTCCTGTCCCGGAGGCCACTAAACTCTGAACACGCAGCAACTGTTACTGTTGCTGCAAGCCTGATGTTAATGCTCTTAACAACGGTGATAAAGTGAAAGAATTGCTGGTGTTCTGAGTTTGGAAGAGGTACCTGGAGCCAGCGAAGGGGGCTGAAGCACAAAGCAAGCACTGACATCACTGAAAGATGCCCGGATGTTTTTGTTGGAGAGCACCTGGGATTTCAGGGTGGGGAAGGCTTCCCAGCGCCCTGCTCCCTTGGAGCAACGTAACGGAGCAGTGAAGGGCCAAGCAGAGCTGTGCTATTTTACACGACCTCAGGGCAGTAAGGCAAACCCTGTAAAGGCTCTGCTGGCTTAAGCGACTGAGCAACCTCACAGGAGCCAGCACAGAGGGTGACAGAACCAGGCAGAGGGCATCCTGCTACTCACTTCATGCCCTTCAGGCTGGTTTTCAGCACGGGAAGCACCCCGGAGGCTGCGCTGAGCTCGACGGCTCTGTGTTGCACAGCAGGGGCCTGAACCACAGCGCCACGCACGTGCACGTGACTTATGGGGAGCACCGAGCAAGCCCCAAACACCCTCCGCGGCGGCCCGGAGCGGCCGCGGGGCTCACCCCTTGTCCTTGGCGTGCACGTCGGCGCCGTGGTGCAGCAGGAACTCGACGACGGCGACGCGGTTGTAGCCGGCGGCGAAGTGCAGCGGCGTCGAGTGGCGCCCCTCCAGGTCCCGGCAGTTGACGTTCTGCGGGCTGCAGAGTTGCTGCAAGGGCAAGGACACCCCGTGGCGCCCCCGGAACGACACCCAGCTGCCCCAAACCGACCCTCCCCGGCACAAAACCCGATCCCAAGTCAGCTACCATAGCGCCAGTTTCATTACTGACGTTTATCACCCCGTTTTGGAAGTCAGCTTCCCGGAAATTTCCTTCTGGATAGGTAAGGTTCAAAATACAGCTCTAAATTTACAATTTTATAGCTCTAAATTTACATTTTTTAAAGACACTTCTGCAGCAAACAGGCTTTAAATGAAGGAAGCAGTAAGAGGGCCTCCCTAATACACTCAGGCTGGGCTGCCAAGCCACTGGGCAGCAGCTTCCAGCCCCTCCACGTGTCTCTGCACCAAGCACCACGCAGAGCTTCGCTGCTGCCTGCGGAAAGCAGTGGGCACGGAAGGAGACCGGGCAGATTTCCTGGAGCACAGGACCGGCACCGCTGGAATATCTGTGCATGCACCAGCCGGAGGTTCAAGGCGGCAGCGTGTGCAAGATGGGGTGAGTTGTTCTGCCCACAGATCAAGGCTGGAAGATGGGACCAAGCCTAGCTGGGATGCTGGGGTGGCCGCTGGGACCCCGTGGCCCAAGTGGAGCTTTAAGCACGGTTTAAAACGCGCTGTCCCAACGTACCTTCACAGTTTCCAAATCTCCCGCTTTGGATGCTTCTAGCAAGCGATAATCCACATCGGATGTGCGCACAGGTGTGCTCTCTGCAGAAGGAAAAAGAGGACTTAATTTTATTTTTCTTTACTTTTTTTTTTTCTATGAATACATTTTCCAAACTGCAGACGAGGAGCATTTCCAGGAACGTGATGGGAAGGGCAAGGAAACGGCTTCGTCTCGGGCTAGAGCGGGAAGCTTTAGTGCCGATATTCCCAGCAAGGGAAGCAGGCACAGAGGCAGGGCCCTTCCCTGAGGACAGAGCCCAGCTCAGCCCCTCAGCCTGACACAACGTTCACTCTTTGCAGCCCTGGCTTCTCGCCTTGTGATTTGCTCCGTCACTGCCTGCAGCCTTGGGCTCCCCGTTGCCTCCAGGGTCACTGCAGGCGGAGGAGGAGAGGGAGGAAAAAGCGGCAGGGATTCCCAGGAAGTGGCCGGGGAGACGGCAGGATTTTCCCAGGGAAGCAGCTGCTTACTCCTTCTGAGGAGCGAGAAGAGCAGCATTTTGGAAGCAGCGCTGGAGGATGGCTCAGGAGCCGGCTGGCTGGCATGCTGCGGCAGCCGCGCTGCTCGGGCGGGAGCACGTCCGAGCCCCAGGGCGGCTCCCTGGAGCACGAGGCCGTCCCCGACCTCACCACGGGGCTGCCCTCCTGCTTGTGAGCTCACAGCCCCGCTCCCGGGGCCCGCAGCGCCGCCAAGGGCCACCCGAGCAGGGCAAACGCCACGGGCAAACGCCGCCAAAGCGAGGGGGAAAACCTCACAGGCTGCAAGCGCGAGCCACGCTCCGCGGCCTGCGAGCTGCTACGGCAGCCCAGGAACCCCAGGATTCGGGAAAAACAGGGTTTTTTTTCTAAACTGATCTCCCTAAAATGAAATGTGCAATGTTATTTGGTAGAAAACCTCAGCATTTCTGGCACATAGAAACGGCACACACATTCTGCCTGTAACCCTGGCTTCGTTCTGGCTTTTGCACCTCTCTGTCTCCGTCGGCTTCGTGCGTGCAAGAGAAGGGCAGTTCGTTTCAACACAGCGCAGTCTGACGCGTGAAGTTAAGTCTCTCATTAAAAAAAAAAGGCAAAAAGCAATTTTTTCAAGCAAAATCCAATCGGTCTTCTCAGAATAAAGATTTCCTTTCTTTCCGAGACCAATTTCCCATTCTTTCTGGCAGCAGGGGAGGCGGCGGCTTTCTCCTCATGCCTCTCCCTGGTTCTTTTCTCCCTGCTCCCATTTCCATGCTCCCAGGCACCCACTGAGCGGGTCGTGCTGCCCTCCCCAGGCAGCTCCACACAGCCCCGGAGGGGAGGGACGCTGCAAAAAGGCCCTTCCCTGCGGGGCTGTAAAACGCCTCTTTCTGGTCTGCTTGGAGGCAAAGCTATTGGAAACACCAGTGGGAAAATGCAGTTACCATCCACCTCTGGTTTCCTCAGGAACGTGCATCTCCATCCCCCTCGGAGTACAGGCGAATCCCACAGTTATGTGGGTCGCCCCACGCACATCACACACGCCTTACATCCATGGACCTGCTGATGCAGCCCCTCTCCCTGCTTGCAAACCTTCAACAGATGCATGGGGAAAAGCATGAAGGAGCACAAGCACTTACCAAAACTGGCCCTTTTCAAATATCTATTCCTCTTTTTTATGCACATAAAAACTTAGTTTTTATGGTTAATTTTATAAAGATATAGTGTTTGCCAAGCAGTGTCTGGAGAGCTTGGACAGCAAAACCGCTCTCTGCTGGAGGAGCAGAGCACGGGAAAGGGAAGCTCCAACGCTTGGGTGACGACCAGTGTTTCTCTGTGTCTTTCGCAAGAGAAACAGGTCCCCGCCGAGCTGGAAGCTGCTGCCGAAGCCACCCCGCTGCCTTGTCCCCACGGAGCCGCCCGCGGGTGCCGATTTCCCCCTGGGTTTCGCGGGAACCCCGCGCAGGAGCCGCCCTGGGAGCGCGGCGAGGGCGAGCGGGGCGCTACGCACCGCTGAGGATCTGCTGCACGGCCTCGCTGCCCATCTGCGCCGCGGTGAAGCCCTGCAGGGAGATGATGGCCGGGTCGGAGCCGTAGGTGAGCAGCAGGCGGCAGGTCTGCAGGTGGCCGGCGAGCGCCGCGCGGTGCAGCGCCGTCTGGCCCAGCGTGTCCAGGGCGTTCATCTGCGGGGCGCAGAGCACACGACAGGGGTCACGGCGGCGCCGGCCCCACGGCGCGCTCGCCCCACGCCTCCCCCGTCCCTGCTTCTTAACAGGAAGGGGAATAAAGGGCCTGCGGATCATCCTGGATCCCTCCGCGCTGAGCACAACCCACGGCAGCGCTGCAGGCAGCGGGAAGCTGCACACGGAGGGAATCTGCAGCACGTGCTTTTCTCTCCTTTAACAAGTATGTTATTATCCTTCAAAAGAGGAACACGCAGTGTGTTCCTCTGCGTGACCGAACACACAGGTGAGCAAGTGGGATGAGGAAGGACAACAGGAGCCGAACTTGCATGGAGAAGGAGCGGGAGGGAAACAAGGAACCAAAGCAGCCGAAGCTGCTGCAGCCCCATGGGAATGACCCCGAGTCATCCTTGGAAGAGGAACTCACCCAAGGACAGAGCCCAACAAAGCGTCGGATGAAGAGCGCCATGGAGGAGGGAAAACAAAAGAGGGACTAGATACAGACAGCCCATTTCCCTCCTCCTTTTTCAGGTGCTTTTAAAGGCAAGGAACCAACCGGATGTAGTTCTACCCAATTCAATGGCATAAAGGGGCACAATGAGGGCATGGAAGGGCGCTGCTTTTTTAAGGAGCACACCAGGAACCCGCCTGCAAGGCCCTCACAGAGGCAGCTATAAAACTGCGAGTGTCTCCATTTCCCATCACGGAAAGACAGCAAACAACAGAGGCTTTAAAAAGGGGAAAAAAAGCTATTTCCCACCAGAATGGCTCTACCAGCTTGTGGCCAACAACCTTGTCACAAACGTGACCAGACCGGACCCAGGGGCTAAGCACATCTGCAAATGCCTTCTAGGGCAGGTGAAATGCACCTCCTCCCTCCAAAAAAGCAGGAATTTATATAAAAAGCAGGAATGCCCCAACAGCCAGAACCAAGAGACAACACTAAGGGCAAAACCACCACCAGGGGCCACATGAAAACACAGCAGCAGGATGAACGTTGTGGTGTCATTAATCCCACCATTAATAGCTAATTAACACTCCAGAGCACATCCCAAGCAGGACATTCCAAGTGCTCCATAAACCCGAATGATCCGCATCCCATGGAAATCCACACGTGCATTTTCCATCAGTTCAGATTCCGATCGGAAGCCTCTGCTTCAGGACATAAAAGAAGCCCCCATAAGGGAGCTAGGGGGGATATGGGATCCATATAAACCTGTTTCTACGGGCAAAGGAAATCTTATCTTTCCTAACGAAGGTTGTGCTCAGTGCTGCAAAGCCTACTTGGAGGCGCCAGGGACCTGGATGCAGGGACCGAGGGGCCCTCTCGGCAAGTTTGCCCGGGATCCCAATCTGGAAGGAGCAGCTGACGCCATTCGGTGATTCCCACTGCTACGTGGGAACAGGATAATTCACAGTGTGAAGGAATAGGAAGGCTCTTCCCGACCCCGCTGCCCTCCCTGGGGGACTCTTGCTGAGATGGAGCCACACGAGGACTCCCAGGCGTGAGAAATTCCAGCCCAGCGTTGCCATTAAGTCACTTCACCGTTCTATCAAACAGCTACAGAAGGGAATCAGGGATCCAGGAACGAGCTCTCCTACAGGCAAGCGTGTGGAGAGGAGACCTCATAGTTAAATGGAATATCCCATACTGGTTTAAGGTAAATATACTTTAATACAGGCCGTGCAAGGGGCATGGAGCAACAAGCAACAGCTGTCACGAAAACTGGCATTTCTTTAACCCATATAGTGCTCCAACTGCCTTAGCTTCCATATAGCTTCATCCAACTGCCTTATAGCCAACGCATCCCAGGACACTCACCTTTGCTCCGTGCTTATGCAGAACCTCCATGACGTCGTTATGAGCTTTCTCGGCTGCAACGTGCAAAGGCGTCATGAAGCTAGGTAGGGGGGGGAAACAAAACAGAAGGAATTAGCTTGGCATTCCCAAGGGTGAGTGCGTCCCTTGGAAAAGGGGCCAATTTGGGCAACTTACTCCTTGTTCTTCTCGTTGACGTTGGCCCCCTTCCTGAGGAGCAGCTCCGTCACTTGCTTGCGCTTGGGATGCGCGGCGGCCACGGCGCAGTGCTGGAAAACAGGGAGCAGGGGCTGGGGGCGCAGGGAGGGCCCCGGCACCCGCGGGGGGGACAGCTCCACAGGGCTGCGCTCCGGGAATGCCGCCGACCAGCGGGACACGCGGAGCCGGGAAGGGCCCGTCGTGCTCCGGCCCGAACCGGGACGCCGGCCGCGGAGCAGCGCGGAGCTGTCCCGCACGGAAAGCGACGTCCCTCCGGAAGCTCCGGCGCTTTGGAAAAGGTGGGATGTTGCCAAGCGCGGTGACAAGACGTAGGGACAAACAGAGACTATAAAATAAAGGACATGCAGGGAGTAACGACACAAAGGGCGGGCGATGACTTTCTACCAGAGCTCCCAGACTCTCCAGTGTCAAACCAAGAGCCCTCGCACCAGGACAGACCCCGAGAAGCTCCTGACAAAACAGCTATGGCACCGATACCTATTTTTTCTCCCTTTTCCCTGTAACTGCCACTTGGGCTTTCACACTGCCGTCCATGAGTGGGGCTCATCCAAGGTTTCCATAGGCAGGCTTTGGAAAACCCGGACAGACCTTTTGCTCTGCAGAGTGGCATCGTTCTGCAGGCTTTGCAGGCACTAACACAGGCACTAATAGGCAGGAATCCTCCTGGCCTCACTGCCCTCTCCATCGTGCTCCCCAATTCCGACCGGGAGGCCAAGTCCAGCATGGGGAGAAGAGACACCGGTGCCTCTGGCAGCCTAGGAAGGAAACCTGGCCTCCACCTTTGCCCACAGGGATCCCTAAGGAAGCGCCGGGCCGCCTGGAGGGAATCCAGCCCTGGCAAACACAGAGCAACAGCCCACGGGGCAGGAGGCAGAGGAAAGCGGAAGAAACGAAGGGAACAAAAGGATAATACAATTATATGGTGTTATCCGTGTGACAATGGTTTAACTCTAAAACACCAAGTGCTCCATGGCAAATCCTCCATCCCGGGAGACGAACGGGCTTCCCTAACACGGGAATAAAGCTCCCAGCTGGTGCTGGCAGCACGGGAGCCCCGGGTTGCCTGTGGGATCTCACCAGGGCGGTCTCGTGCGACTGCGGCTGCTTGAAATTAATGATCTCCAAGGCCAGGGTCTTCTTCACTTTGGCCAGGTCGGCCTCTCGGGCGGCCTGCAGCAGCGAGTGTCCCTTGAACTCGTCTGTGGGGGAAGGAGGCGCCGTGAGGACCTGGCCACGTCCCCCCGGGCAACGCTGCCGGCGGGAGGCAGCTGTAACGCGCTCGGAAAAGCCCTTACGTACAGAAAAATAACCATGGAAAATACATAGGGAGGAAATAAACATGGAAGAGTATTTCCCTTGACATCTACGAAGGGCTGGGCTAGGGTAGAGCTAGGTCTAAGGGTAAGGTCTGAACTCGGGCGCTGGACACGACGTGCCTAGAAACGAGCCAAGAGCAGCTTCCTTCTGCCACCCTGCACTTGTGGCCTCCTTCCAGCCACGGGCATTTCGAACAGGGCTCACGCTGCTTTGCAAGCACTGCCCCGAACACAAGTGTCAATAAACCTCCAAATAACAAATAAACGTCTCGTTCCTGGGGTGAAAGTGACAGGCTAAGCACATCTTACCTAGGGCAGGCAAAGGGAGGATGCCCTTTTCATCAAAAGGATGTCAGATTTGGTTAAAAGGTCAGGCTAACGCACACAATTTAGGCACGATCAGCGGACGTGGAGAATCACAGGATGGTTGAGGTTGGAAGGGGCCTCTAGCGATCACCTAGTCCAGCCCCTGCTCCAGCAGGGACACCTAGAGCATGACTCCTCCTGATCCTAGGGCGGGTTTTCCCATGGAAAATGTCCTTCCCAGGGGAAAACGGAAGGTACAGGAAAGGAAAGGAAGCCTGTGAGGGCCTTTCCGGGCGCTGACCTGAGCCGAGGGGCAGCAAACGTGTCCCGCGGCCTGTGGCAGGCGGGAGAGGGGCAGCTCAGAGCCCACCCTTCCCTGCAGGAGGGGCCGTGTTTGCCCCTCGGCGGGCACTCGGGAGGGCAGCGACGCGGGGGGCGCGCGACCCCGCGGCATTCCCGCGGGACTCCGGCACGCGGCGCGCACTCACAGGTGAGCCTCTCGCGCAGCTCCGGCGTCGGGGCCATGTCCACGGCGCTCTTGCCGTGGCAGTTGAGCAAGGTGGGGTCGGCGCCGTGGCTCAGCAGCAGCGAGCACACCTCCACGCGGTTCTTGGAGGCCGCCTCGTGCAGCGGCGTGAACTGCCACAGGTCCATGGCGTTGACGCAGGCGCCGTGCTGCGGGGCGAGCGCCGCGTCGGGTCACGCAAACCGACGCGAAGCCGCCGCAAGGCCGGCACTCGCGCTGCTGTTCTGGCACGCGCAGCTTTAGGTCGGGCCTAAGCGGCCCAGGCGCCCCCTCCCGCCCTCAGGGCTGCAGCAGTTGCCCCCCTACCCCGTCCCCCCGCTTACCTTAAGCAGCAGCTCGGTAACCTCGTAGTGCCCATAGGAACACGCGTTGTGGAGAGGCACGAGGCCCCTGCGCCAAAAGAGGGAACAACTAAGTATTTGAGCAGTGCTTTTCCAAGAAGCAGGAACTACTTCCTCTCTCTCTCTCTGAGAGAAGCAGAAAGCCAATTTTAAAGTCTTAATACTTAAAAAACAAGATTTGCTGTCTGCTGGGGAGATTCAGCCTTTTCATGGAAAAGCACCCACCTGATTTTGTGTGTATTTTGGCAGCACAACCTATTTTATCTTATTTGCACTCATGTTATCACACACTATTTTTTTTATCTTTACAGCTTTATCTTTACGCCAGTCTTCCTTATTGCTCCCGCTTCCCTGAAGTAGCGGCAGCGGCCCAGGAATTTACAGGGCAGCCTGTGCAGAGGATGAGGAGCGGGAAAGCAACTGGGGACGTAACAAGGGACTGCAGATGGGCCTAATCCCGGCCGATCTGTGACGAGGGCTCCCCTAAGAGCTGACTTAGGCCGTGCTCCGCGGCCGCCTCCGGAGGCGGCGCGATTCCCGCGGCGCGATTCCCGTGCCTTACCCCTTGTCCTTGGCGTGGACGTCGGCGCCGTGCTGCAGCAGGAGCTGCACGATGCGCACGCGGTTGTAGCCGGCCGCCAGGTGCAGCGGAGTGGACTGCGGAGAGAGGCGAGCGCGGGGTCAAGGGCGGCACGTTGTGTCCCTGGCGCCGCGGCGAGCTCCTCGCTCGGCCTCACTTCCAGCGGGACACGACGCTCCCCACGCGGATTCACTCCCAGGGGGTCTGGAGCCGCGAGCGGTTCTTGACCGTGCCCTGCGCCCGACGCAGGCGCTTCCCAACTCCCCCCTTCCCTGGCTCCCACAAAAAGGCCCCTCGCTTTGAAGCTGTCCCTGTCCGAAGGACCTCGCTTCTCCTGCTGCATTCCCGAGGCAGGGAAAAGCAGCGGGCTCCCGGGGGATGGTCTTGCTGCAGTTTATCTCCCAACACACCCCTTTCATACCCGCAACAGCCCCATGCACAAAACACAGCCAGGGCTCCACGCGACCCGCGCAGCCACCGTGTTAAGCCAGGCCTAGGTAAGCTGCAGCTGTTAAAACACCACGATGGGAAGGCCACTAAGAAAAGGATCCAGCTGGAAACAGGCTTGGCCCTGCTCCCTGCCGACAGCCGAGGTGCTGCATACGCTTAAGTGACATGCAGGGCACATACTTAAGTGACATGCAGGGCATATCCGTAAGCGGTATGCAGAGATGCCTTTCCATATCCTAAAGGTTTTGGGGGGGTTATCAGACCTTTTTTGCCTAAGCACTCATTAAAAAAGGCCTCCCCCCCCCCATGCCCTTTCCCTACCGGCTCTGCTGCCGCAGGCGCCGGGGGCTGCTTGGGCACCTGCAAACCCTTCCCTGGGGATGCCCGGGGCAGCAGGGAGGCCCTGGCTCGGGGCAATATATGTTTTTTAAGGACTTCCATCGCGTTCTCACTGAGGAGCAGGGCGGATCTAACGCTTCCCAAGCGCCGACCCAGCTCTGCACGCTGCACCGCCCTCATCGCCTCCTATTAATATGGGAGATTAAACCGGGCTATCAGTTAATTATATATATGTGTTTAAAAACACCCTCTGGGTATTCCTCTCCCAGCACCTTGCTCTCTCGCTGCTTCCTTAGCGGTTCCAGCACCAGCAGTTGGTGCCTTGGGCTCATCGGCCTTTAGACCTGCATCCCACTGGAAAACTACACAGGCAACAAAATATCCATACGGATATACGCAAATGTGAAGGCTGCTTCACGGATAGGGAAGGAAAACCTGATCTGGAGGAGCATCATTCCCCGCTCAAGGGGCTCGGGGGCTGCAAGGAAAGAGGCACAAGAGGCAGCACAGCTCTTCCCTGCCTCTTCCCTCTTCCCCTTCCCAGCAGCAACACCTCAGGCTTTCAGAGTCACGGGCATCGTGAAGAAGGCGGGAATTTTTTCCTTCTGGAATATACTCACTGGGCTATTCCCTCTGCTCCCCTGAGAGCTTTCCAGGCTCCCATTAAACGCTGGGCAAGGAGGAGCTCAGCTAAGGGCGACGTGTAGAGATCGGCTCCCTCCCAGCTCCAGCGCTCGTGGTGAAATAAAAACATATTTATACTTGATGTTTCGGAATCAGATTAATATATACACGAAAAGCCCCTAAAATAATTCACAAAATTAGATTTGCCAGGCGCTCCTTGCGCGTCGCGGTGATAACTCGCAGGGCTTGGGGTTTAATGCCTTTATAATCCAGGCAAGTGGATTTCACTGCTCCTCTGCAGCACTGATTCAAAGAAATCCGCCTTGCCAAGGAGGGCCGAGGGGCGGCACAAAAGGCACCCGCGCTCTGCCTCATCGCGCTGCGAAACTCGACCATCACCGTTATGAAATGCGGGCGCTCCTCAAAATCCCAGCTACATTCCTCAGAGTTTCCGGAGACGGGCCCGTGCGCCCAGCACAAACGCGTCACCGGTTCCGCGCACGGAAAGGGTGCACGGGAAGGGTGCCCCGAGGAGCCTCACCGGGTCCGCTCCCTCGCCGGGGCCGCCGCTGGTCCCCGCGCCGCGACCCGGCCTCTCCTCTCGCGGACTCTCCAGGAGCACCTGCTGCCGGCCCTGCCCGGCCCTGCCGCGCCGCAGCCCCGCTCCTCCCGAACCACGCTGGCTGCTCCCCACGCTGCTCCCCACGCTGCTCCCAAACCACGCTGCTCCCCACGCTGCTCCCCACGCTGCTCCCCAGCGAGCACGGCCCTCGGTTACACCAGCAGCTCGCGTGTGGAGCCACATCAGCCACCCACGTAGCGGAGGGCTGGATGAGGTGAGCAAGAGCCATGCTGGCTGCTCTGAAGGACGGCATCCCTCAAAAAGAGCATCAGAAGCTCTGTCAGAAAAGGTAAAAATAATAATAATAATAAGGCAGGCAAAACAATGTTTGAGCAGTGATGAGTGCAAGGAATTGGAAGGAGCAATAAATCCCCCTGGAGTTGCTCCTTCTTGGGAGCAAGGTGGGGCTTGGCAAAGGCTGAAAATGAAGCAAGTGAGAAAGAGGGAACTGCGCCCGGGCTGCGGATGGACATCGGTGCCAACAGAGACAAGAGAAGAACAGCAAGTGGGGGCAGCATCTTGTCAGCCAGCAGCAGGCTTCTGAATCCGTCTGCCTTTTCCTCCAGTCAAACCCTTGGCTGTGGTCAGACCGTTGAAGGGGAAGCCCGAGGATCCGCACACACGGAGCCCAGCGTGAATCCGGTTTCGCGGACGGCTCCTTGCTCCTCCACCGCATCCCACTGCGGAGAAGCCACGAACTGGGGGCTCCTGGTGCTTCAAGCACCACCACGGGCCACGTGCAAGGGCAGAAAGCCTTCAGGAAGATAAAAATGCCCATTTTCTCCAGCTGGTGGAGGAGCCTTCCCAAGAGACGTGGGCGACACGCGGTGTTCTCCTCCTCCTGCCGGGGACGGGCTGAGCGCAACAGAACGTCGACCCCTGCCGAGGTGCCCGGAGCCGATGGCAGCAGCGGGAAAGCTTGGGAGAACACGGATCAACGGCTCCGCACGGGTGCGGGAATCGGGAAGCGAGCCACCCTGCTTCCCAGCTGCGGGATTTCTCGGGGAGACGGCTGGGAATGGGCAAAGTGCCGAGGTAGAGGCTGCAAACCCGCCGTCCTGCAGCCAGTGGGAGCCTCTCCCTGGGAAGCGGGGACACGGCTCCAACGCCGCTGGGACTCGGCGGCTGCTCACTGGGATGGCCGTACGTAACGTTATGAGGAAGAAAAGGGGGAGAGGAGGAGGAGACGCCGCAATCCCACCCAACCTCAGCCCACCAGAGCCCCCATAGCGGGACCTGAGGGGCCACGGGGCCACTCACCCACCTGCAGGTGGGAAACGGAGGCGGAAGGGCAAGCCCCAAGGAGACCAGTTTGGGAAGCTGCAAGGCCTAGCAGCTGGGAAGGGCATGAGGGCACCTTCCACGTGTCCACAGGAGCAGCTTCCCGAGGGAAGGAGCGAGCCAGGAGAGGGTGCAGCTGCCCCGGACACGCTGCATCGGAATAGCGCCCTTCTGCCCGCCCACTGGAGTTCATGGAAGCTGGGATTACTCCGACAGGTTGGACACGCAGCTCCTGGGGCACGTTAACAGAGCTCTGGGTTGCAGAAACAGGCAGGAAGGGCCCTGTTGCTTTAAAACACTCAAAAGCAAATCCTGGGAAACTCACCTAGACCTGACCCCGCCGAGGAGGAGCAACCTCCTGCAAATCCCAGGCTGCCACCGCTCCAGACCCAAGCCATTCCGCGAGCTTTTTGTTCAGATCAATGGCAAGGCATCTTAATTCTCAGTATGTTTTAACAGCTAGCGTGCTACCAGCAGCCAAACACGGAGACCGATCACCAGAGTGCCCAAAGGGGTTAATCCCAAAGGCAAAACGCTCCCTGAGCTCCACACATGGATTAGTCAAACCAACCTGAGGCTGCAGTCGCCCATCAACAACCTCCGCTAGCCTAGCAAGGATTTTTAAATGAGATTTTTTTCCATTTTCAAGCGCTGAATACGCGAGATGGTGGCGCATCCGCAAGGGCTCATTCCTCTCCCTGGGAACAGCAATCCCAGCTCGGCCTTTGCCCTTGCATCGTCAGGAATGGAGCCCTGCTCACTGGGAAGAGGCGGCTCTGCAGCACGGCGCTTCCCTGCGGTAACGCACAGGAGCGCCCGACCGCGAGCTCCTTGAACCAGGAGAGGGAAACCCGAGAGCTACAGGTGCCTTTTAAAACACCAGGTATCGCCATCCGAGAGCTGTTTGGAAATTGTGCCCAAAACCGGGTATTTTCCCCAAGGAAGCCGCGTTCCGACAGGTGACCCTCCCTGCAGGGCGGCTGCAGAACGGGCTGCAGGTCACACACCATCTGCATGGGAAATAAGGGGGGAAAACGCAAGGAAAAGCGGCCGGGTTTTTCCTGCTGCAGCCCCAGGGCTGGAGAGGGAGCTGCAGCTCTCCATGCGAGCCAGCCTTGCAGGGGATGCAGGCTGAGAACATTCTGGCACAAGGTGTGCGTGCGCATATCTATAACGCCAATAAATACACGGATACCGGCACCCCGGTTTGCCCAGGCAGCCGTCTGCCCAGAGCAGCGCCCGCGAGGCCGCGAAAGCGCCATAAACCACAAGATCTGCTTCCCATGGCGTTCCTTCCTCCGATCCCAGCCCAATTCCTGGGCTCCCCCCTTCCAGCCGCTCCCCCCGCACACCAAGTTGAATGCGGCAAGAAGGTCGAGGCCAGGAAAGCGCAGGATCACATCAATAAATCAGCCGGTGGAAACGCAGCGAGCGCAGCGGGAGCTAAGGATGGTACCAGCGCCCTCACCCAGACACTGCTCACACACAGGGAGAAAAAAAAAAAACCCTTTTTTCCATGATTTTCCCCACCCGCAGGAGCCTATTTTGCTCTTCCCATCAAAGCCCCCCGGGGTTTCGCTTTGGGTGTGTGCCGGGCCCTGACATTTGGAAGCAGCTCCCCGTTCCCAAGCTGTCGCACCCGCCAGGATCAGGGAAAACGGCATTTCGTTCCCACACGGCATTCCAGAGGCTTCCCCACGGCCCGCAGGGTGGCTCATGCATCGGGGCTTCCCGAGGGGGTTAAAATCCACCCTTCCTGAGGAGCAGCAAGAGGAAAGGGGGGGCATCCACGTACCTTGCGACCGTCGCTCGCGTGGCAGTTCACATTTAGGGGAGTCAACAGAGCCATCAGTTTTTCCTCATTACCGCTCCTGCAAACGCAGAGGGCATTAGGGAAAAGGGGAGGAAAAAAAAAAAAGAAAAAAAAAAGAAGAAAAAGCCATGGCTCTTTGCATAAATAAATAAATGAATGCCAAGGAGCTAGACAGCAAGCGATCAGACATTGATATTTATACAAGATGCATTCAGGAGCTAGAAGCCAGACAGCCAACATATTGATATTTATGTGAAAGGCATTAAGGGGCTGGACAGCTATCCCACATTGATGTTCATGGGCAGCCCGGGAGGACGCGGAAGGAGCCGGGCGCTTGCGAGCGGAGGGCAGGGTGTCGAGGCTGCAGCCGTGACGGGCGATGCACAAACCCCGCTCGGTGCCTTCCCGGAGCTGCTGAAAGCCATTTCCTGATTCCCGCGCTCGGGAGCAGGGATTCCTCGCAGCCTGCAGCTCCGCAAACGCACAGGGCCACGGCGAAGCGCCGCGGTGGGTTTTCAAGAGCCAAACAGCCTCGAGACAACCATTTTGGCTGGGGGCTGCCGGGGAGAGGACGGAAGCATCCCTGCAATACGGGCTTCCTTTTGCTCTGCTCCCATAGGGAATATTTGGGGAATCGGCTTTAAGGTAGCAAGGAAAAAAAAAAAATTGCCAGTATTCAATTTTCCCCTAAAACGAGCAGCCGCAAACCCATAAATAGGATTTCAGGAGCTTAAGGCGGAGAAAGCCTCAGTTGATATTAACCCCATCCATCGCCTCGCCAGCGGCGGGGATCCCGGCATTTCAGTTACATAAACAGCACCGGCACGAGCAGGGGCACGTTCCGCCTTGCCATAACGCTAGGGATTTGGGGGGGGAAACAAGGGAAAAACCTCCCGTTTCCCCCTTTATCCGCAGCCCTCCCTCGGGAAGGGGCTTCGCGTCGCGGCACCCACCTCGCCGCTTCCAGGAGTTCGTCCTTCTTGTATTCACCTAAATGGTTGCAAAATATCATGCTGTTAGCATCCGGCAGGAGACGGCCGGAGAGACGCAGCAGGACGCGGATTCGGGATTAGGAAAATGAGGAGGAGGAGGAGGAGGGGGAAAAAAGCGGAGGAGGAGGAGGAGGGAGGGGGAATGGGAAGCGGCGCCCGGGCGGTGACGGTGACGTGAGGCGGCCGCCTCGCAGCGCCTTGGAGACGCGCGCGGCTCCCGCTCCAATGGGGCCGCTCCCGCGGGAACGGCTCCCCCCGCGCCCCCTCCCCGCACCGCTACATCCCGCACGGAGCCCGGACAAAGGGCAGGCGGCGGCGGCGACAATCCGGCCCCGTTCCCCGAGCCATGTGCTGCTTCCCGCAGCCTCCCGAAGCAGCCGCTCGCGTTAGGAATCCCAGGAAAGCCGGGCAGCGCGGATGCTCCCGAGAGCCGCAGGGATGGCTGCGCAGCCAGGCAGGGTTGGGTTCCTGCAGGGGACAAATGGCACCCCGAGTCTGGAGATGGGGGTTTAAGACTTGTGGAGCTGGTGGAAAAACAAGGCAAAACTCCCTGCGTATCCGTGCACTGGCCGGCACCAGGCTGCGAGGAAGATGAGGGGCAGGAGGAAGGGCTGGAGCCATCGCTGCTCAGCCTCATCTGGGGCGCAGCTTCCTCCGCTCCGCTCCTGCGCAGGGAAACGCTGGGCCCAAGGCATTTCACTTCCATAGGGACACCCAGCTTGGATTGAGGAGAACCCCTTAGCAAGGGGATCCCGTACACGGATTTCCGTGGGTTGATCCATTTGGCTCAGGGCAGTGCTGCTTCCCGGAGCTCCCAGGCTCCACGGGCCGCAGGGCCGAGCGCCCGGCACGGGCAGCCGTGGGAAACGATCCGTTTCGGGGCGGGCGGGAGCACGAGGCCGTGGCGAGGGCGAGGGAAGGGAGGCGAAAGGAACAGGACGCCCTGCGCGGCCCGCGGGGCTTCAGCAGCGAGCCACGGTGAGGTTTAACAGCATTAAACCAACAGGGTTAATTACAGCTCCTTCCCCCAAAGCCGGGCTCAGCCACCGGTAATTGCAGAGCAGGGAGGGGAGACAGAGCCTCGCTCGTCACTCGGAGGATGCCCGAGAGCCTCAAAGGGGAGGAATCCGTGCAAAGCACCAGGGTAATTTTAGGGGGCAGAACATACTAAGGCATTATCCGCCCCGCTATAAACCTCACCTGCGCTGCTGGGGACAACTCGTGTCCCAGCAAGGTTCATTCCTGCGGTAAGCGCCAAGGAGCGGAGCAGGGAAGCGGGAATGCCCGGGGAGGACGCGTTCCCGTGGGTCTGCCCCAGAGCCATGGGGCAGGCCGGCCCGTCACCCCCATGTCCGTGGGGCTCGGGCTGTGCGAGTGCCCACACGTGCCGTGGCCGGGTGGCAGCTTTAACCTCAGGTGGGTCAGCAGCCCCTCCAACACCCGGCTCGGGTGCACGGAGCAAAAACGGCAGGACCAAGTCACCTCTGTGCCCAACGGAAAATTAGGTCGTCTCCACAGACCCACGCGCGCGTTCAGGTCCAAGCCGCAGGTGCTGAGGACTCCAAGGGAGCCTAACGGAGCAGGAGCTGGAAAGGCCACAGCAACACACAGGCTTCCTGTGCATCTCCCTCGTGGTGGACGAGGGCAGCGGCAGAGAACCCAGGAAATTCTACAGCTTGTTCCAGCCCTGGTGCCCAAAAGCACCAGCTAAAGCACCGGCTTTGCTCTGAAGCCTCTGGAAAACCAGAGGAAAACCTCTGGAAAACCTCTGGAAAACCTCCTGGTACTCGCAGCGGCAGGAGAGGTGCCAGGAAATGGAATTCATCACGTTTCCCTCCGCCGTGACACGCGGCGCACGCTCCTCGCCTCTGCCGACACCTCCTCCAGGCACAGAGTGTTCCCTGACTAGCCTAAGACTGCTCCTAACCCTGAGGATGTTCCTGCTTAGAGCAGCCTGGAGCCGTGCGAGTGCCGAGTGAATCTGGGGACCTTTTGAAGCCACCTGCTCTGATTCCAAGGCTGCTCCTCCAGCCACGGAGACGCTTTTATCCCCCTGGAGCCGGGAGCAGCGCAGGCCTAAGCTTATCCCCCCGACGAGGACAGCCTAACCCTGTGGTATTTAACACCGAGGAGTAGCGAGCGCGCAGGCGGCCTCGGCTGGAGGAGGGAGACGCTGGTGCTCCATCCACCCGGACACCCGTGGCCACGGCGGGAATCGCCCGCCCCAGGGCGGATCCGGCCTTCCGAAGGCAGCTTTGAGCGGGCGCTCGCAGGGCTCTCCGGGCGGCTCCGTCGAGGCGGCTCCACAGGCGGGAACCGCAGCACGGCGCGGAGCGAGCGACACGGCTCGCCCTGGCAGAGCTCATCCAGGTAACCAAGCGCCCGCCTCTGGCTTAAAACAGGATTGAAGCAACAGTTTAACTGCTGGAGTTGAAGCGGCGTGGATGTGCGTTGCTGATCGGACACAGGCTCCAAAACCTGGGAATTCTAAGGGCATCTCAGCAGCAGCAGACCGCCCTGGATCTCGTTGTTAACACCGGCACAAGGCAGCGCAGCAAGCCAGGGGCCAGCGGGAATTACCTGGCACAACCCGAGGCACCCCCACGAGCAGGGAAGGGGGCCAGAAAACCAGCAGAAAGAGCTGCCGTGGAGAGGGGGAAATAAATAAAGAGATAAATCAATAAATAAATCTTTACCTTACGGCCTTTTAAGACATTTGCACGTGTGCAATTCCAACTACGTCGCTGCAGTAGCTGCCCCAGGGCAGGAACACAGGCCACTGGCGCCGTTGCAGCTTATTACTAAGCACCAGTGCCGGTAACAGTGCAGGCACCAGGAAAACCCGATTCTGATCCCGGCCCTCATCATCCACATCGATCCGGCGCCGCGAGGGCTCCAGCCGCAGCTGCCGACGGCTCAAACCTGCGCCCCCCCAGGGCGCACAACGCCCTGCAACGCCCAGCTCCTTCCTTGGGACCTTTGAGGGATGTTTCTGGAACGCTGCTTGGTCCCAAAGCCGGCCCGTTTGCCGCCATCCCGGCTCCCGCAGGGCATTTGTCTTCCCATGGCAAACCAAGAAATCAGGCAGAGCGCCACACAAGCCCTCCCTCCTCCAGCCTCCCGGGAGGACACAAATAGAGCCCCGCTCGCTGGAGCTTTTTTTAGCCAAAAATCTATTTTTAACCAAGCAGCGTAACTCCTATCAGCTTGCAGTACAGACAGGCACCACAGACAGGCTGCTTCTTTATGCCGGGGGAAGGGGAAAGATGGAGCAAACACAGGCTCGGGAGAGCCCGAGACATGAGGCGCCCGGGACCCCCAAGTGCAGCCAGGAGCCACGCGGGAGCCCTCCTATGGGGCCCACAGCACTCGCTGTCCTCCTGGAGGGGGCATCTCCACGTTGGCAAAAATCCATTTCCTGTGAGATCGGAGCAGTCCCAGCCAAAAATTCCCCACTCAGGAAGCCCTGGGGGCTTGAGAACTAGCAAATCACTTTGGTTTTTTTTTTTGTTTTTCCCCCAAAGAAATCAAAGCCACACAAGGAATGGGGGAAGGTATCTTAAAATAAGCCCCAAAAGGAAGATCCTTTTAGACATTTATGGCCTCAAAAAAAAAAAAAAAAAAAAAAAAAAAAAAAAAAAATTTTGGAAAATTTTTTTTAAAAACAGCAGGGAGAGAACGGGAGAAATAAGCAGCAGGAAAAGAGCCATTTCCTGGAACAAAGCTCAGCTGCTCAATCTCCTTCCGCACCCGCGAGGGCCCTTCCAGCCCCATCTTCCCGGGCCCTAAGCAGCTTTTCCCAGCGATCCCAGGCGCCACCAAGGGCTGTGCAGTTCCCAATAAAGACCTGACCATAAATATAAAAATATAAATCTAGTGGGATTCATAAATCCCACGTTTAGGTTTTACCAGCACGCTACAACACTTCATTTCCACAAACGCAGCTGCGTAAAACCAAAGTTACAGCCGCAAAATTAAGATTTTCATGGAAAAAAAAACTATTCAGGAGCTAACAGCCTCTGAAAAGGGGGAAAATTCTGCACAATACCCAGTGCCACCCAAAGTGAAAAAGAGAAGGAAGGAGGAAAGGCAGCATGGGAGTCTGCAGGAATAAACCCTCCTTAGGGGTCTGAAAGGCGACTTGCTGCCCATGGTCGAGATCGGTGGGGTAAAAATCCCTAAGGCTTGGGATAGTCGGGATAGTATCCCCAAACCCTAAGGTTTTGGGATAGTTGTTCTCAGAGCTGTTCTCCCTTTTTTCCCAGGGATCGGGGCCAGTTCGATCCACACGCAGAGCAGCAGCTCAGAGACACAACCGAACCACGGGATCCTTACGGATCGACCCTCCGGAGGTCGCCCAGTCCAGTCCAGTCCCCGGTAGCGGG
>JAVCKT010116977.1:5005-21531 GCA_032273925.1 Rhynchotus rufescens
CACTGGCCATTGAAAAGAATTACACTCCTCTGACTAGATTTATAATTTGGTTCTATTTTTTTTTTTTCAATTTGAGTTATAACTGTACAACAAGGGCCAGAAACAGTGAACAGGATGATCTGAAAACACTACCTGATGAAATAGAAAGGTCATCTGTAGCTGTGAAAATGTCATTTAGGTAGGGATGGCTTTTATTCTTCTTCTGGGATCTGTCTCATGTACCTGCAATGGCATGCAAGACCTGTGAAGGCCTATAAATGTCTCATTCCCTTTTTACTCTATAAAACAGCAAAACCAGCACTTTTTTTTTATTGTTATTATTTTTTTTTCTTCGCCCACAAAGGGAATAGATATGCCCTTCACTAGTATAACATTCAATTCCAAACCTGAGAGAAAGAGAACTAGCATTAGGGAGTTATACCTAACCTTGAGGGGGAAAAAAAAAAAAAAAAAAAAAAAAGTGTAAATTCCTGTATAATTTGACTTTAAACACTGCCAGGTGATAGATGCATGTCCAGTTCAGTGGCTGTACAAAGTCAGTAACTGGATGACTGTATGTGCCATTGTCATAAGGTTATGTGGAATGCAGGCTGCCTGCAAATTCCATCTGTCTCCACAATAACCAGTACGGAAGGATTTTCACAGGCTCTGTCTGCCCAGCATCAGCTATGTGAAGTTGCTGAAAGTAGTAGTCAAAACAAGCCATTCTATGTCTAGTCTATTTCTATTGTAGAAAGGTTTTCACATGAACCTAAAAGCAGATAGAACAGGCCCAAGTTTTTATCCATGGAAGCTTCAGACTTCAAACTATTTTTTTCCTCTGTGTTTAATTTTAGTAAATTTGGTGCATTTAGCAAATAATAAAAATCTTGACTTTTCCTGTTCCAAAAATTCCTGATGGTATGAACAAGATGATGAGACAGATGCTGATGATATAGAATCTGTTCTAATTTTGTGTAGGTTTTGAGAAGAAAAAAAATATTTTTTTAATTACTAAATAAACATGCCTTCCATAAAAATATTCTGAGAATTCAGAAGTAAAAGAATATATTCTGTTTTTTATTTATTTTTGTAAAACATTAACAGCATGAAGTGCAGCATAATCTCTGTTTCTCATGATACATTTAGAGCTATACTACCCTGCTCATCACTGGCTCATGGAATAAAAAGGCAGAAGCAGAAACTAAATTACAGAATGCATTCCGCTCAGTATTGCAGTTTAGTGATATGTGGCCACCGTAGTGAGCTGTGCTTTAAAAGACAATTAAGAATATTTTTCTTCCTGCTCCTGACAATATGCATTCAACCAGGTGATCATCAGTCATAACTGGGAGGAGGAGTGTATTAAAATGTTGTCCTGAAAGACAATGGGATGATTCTAGCAGGTCAGTGGGTCCAAGTAAGATCTAACATTTTTTATTGTTTTTTTTTTTTTTATCTCACTGTCAGTAGATCAACAAAATATCTGCTCAGCACTGAAATCTCAAAGGAGAATCATTTCTTTTTCTATTCTCTTTTACTCAGTAAAATACAGCTTGAAAAATGACAGCGACAACCCCTGTAATCATTTGTTTGTATATTTATACAGATCCCTGCTGAGAGGTGGATGACAGCACCTATTGCTTATTGTTTAACTTTGATTTCATTGTGTACTGGGAGGGAATAATAGAATCTCCAGCTTCAACTCCAGTCTTTTTAAATGGTATAGCACTTGAAATAAATTTATGTAGAATAAAGAAAGTTCAGAAAAAAATACAGCATAATGAGTATGGTGATTCTCCCCCCTCCTCTGATTCACTCTGAAGCCAACTGATACAGAAACACAAAGTATGTTTGCTTGTTTATTTTTTAAATTTTAAAACTATTTTCCTTCCACCTGAAATATTTGTTCTGTGAGTGATCAGTAAGGTTCTTCTCCTTATTCAAATGCCTTGATAGTCAGTTTATATGTATCAGAACAGGCAGTATAATGTAGTGAAAATTTGATTGACACAGACCTAGGCCAGCCATACTATGTAGTTCCACATATCTCAGTTATGGGCATATCAGTTTGAGGTCATTCATTTTTTTCATTTTTCAGTAACTTCAGGCATTACTCTCAGGAACCTTATCACTCAGAAGATGCTTGTAGCAATGAAGCTTGTGGCAAGGCAACAACAAAGTTTTGATGTAATTCTTAAAGCTTCCACAATTATTACAGCTGGATCCAACTAGAATATCTCCTTTCTTTACTTATTTATATATTTCACAGGACATAACCTACCATAAGCATATGAGGAATCAAAGAGTAGACAAAAGTTTGTTTGGGAAAATAACTTTTGTACCATCTGATTTATCTCAATAACTAGTAATATTACAGCAAAGAAGCCTGTGAAGAAAAATGCTAGAATACAATAGACCCATTAGAGGATTATAATCAATAGTGAAATCTATATTTTAAGGGGAATGTCTTTAGAAACAGGAAGGTAAGAGGGGATACACAGTTCTATATTCTATTAGGCACTTGAAACTGATCATTATTGTAGTATTTCATGAGTCTTGAGTTATTCCTTAGGGAAAATGGAGAAAAACTATGGAAACCAAGAATAAAGAAAAATAATGGAAAAAAATAAAATAATTGCAGTACATGGAAATACTAAATAACAACTTTACCAAAACTACAACTACAGAGTATGGTGTTTTGACTCTTCATTAACAAACCCCAAAGACTAATTTTTGCAAAAGCAAGAGCTTTTATGCTTTTTTTTTGCCTTTCTTTTAACCTGATACATTTAATACTTTTCTGTTAACTCAAGCATAGGTTCCCTAGTAAGCAGTATCAAAAACAAGCGCTGTGATATTTCATCTAAAAATAAATCTAACTAGAAAAGGAGTTTTATGTTAAGAGTTATAACAAAAATGAAAAATTAAAATGGTGCTTTATTGGTGCTCCATGAAGATGAACCTTACATTCGTTATTTTTAATTAATAACTGGCTGTTTTACTTTTCCTAACTATATTATAGAACTTAAGCCATGATCTGTAATGCCATGACAATGACACCAATAACGTGGTCTTCATGAAGACAATGAAGAATAGTGAAGTTACAAGTTTATTGAGATGAGGGAACCTCTAAGAAGTCATTTGGCATAATGACCTAGAACATGACAATGAATTACAGCTGAAAGTTGAGATGTTAAAAATCTAGAAATTCACCATCAATTCATGTCTCATGTCTCTATCTTGAGAAGGCTTAACTTAGTTTTTGATTTAAAAAAAAAGAATAAAAATTCAAATTGCACCTCTAAACATCCATCTGCATGTACAGTTGATTCTTCATGTATCTCTAGATTATACCCTTATATCTTGACATTACATGTTTTACACTACTATGTTTTTTGGAGTTACACTACTGTGTTTTTTGGAGCTTAGTAAAACATGAGAAAGTATAAATGGAAAACCTGTCAGTCTTATATCCTGATGTGGTATTTATTGCTGCTATATCCCGATGATAAATTTATATGAACATGAACTAGAGGAAACAGCCACAAACTTAAGCACCAAAAGTTCCACAGGAACTTAAGGAAACATTTCTTGACAGTGAAGGTGACAGAGCACTGGAAGAGGCTGCCCAGAGAGGTTGTGGCATGTGCTCTAAGTGACCTTGCGTGAGCAGGGGAGTTGGACTAGATGACCTCTGAGGTCCCTTCCAACCTTAACCATTCTATGATTCTATGATTCTATGATTCTATGATTCTATGATTCTATGATTCTATGTACATGATTGTTCATTTAGATTTTAATATACTCCTCAATTTTAACCAAGTCTAAAGTTCACAGTGTGTCTTTTGCTTTTAAATACTTGATAACCTCCCATGATATCTTACAATCTCACAAGCCCGAGACATTTAAAGAAAGAAATTTCACCTTTTCATTGTATTTCACTCATTACTTCCTCTTATACTCTTATTACTTCCTTCCTTCTCTGTCTTCATAGCTGAGAAGTAGCTCTTAAGGGTAAGAAGACAAGCTGTAAATTTTAGGAAGGGCATTCTGGTTGTGCAAACTTTGAAAGTGGGAGTGGAACTGTAGAAAAGAACGCTTTGAGCAGATTGAAAATAAATACAAATCAAAAAGGGAAAGAAAGAGATAGGAGAAATATAGGATTCAGATTTAGAAAAAAAATGAAGGTAAAAATAGGTAGTCTCTAGATTTTATTATTCTTTTGGAATATTTCTTAATAGCCAAAAATTTGAACTCTTTAGAATGTAGACTTTTTGTGTCTACATATGTGTGTGAATATTCCACCCTACACAATGACTTTCATTATGTCATTGGCTCCAGGCAAAAGAATTATGTTTTCTGTAAGTATATATAAATGTGTATGGACACATTTATATCAGGTATACACATCAAGTATTTATAAGCAAGATTTTGCTTGCCTTAGGCAGTACCATAAACCTCAAATGTGTTCATCTAAAGACTAAAGTTTGCCATTCAGTATACAAACTTTGGAAATTGATTTTCATTGCCTTGGAAAAGTTCCTATACACTAAATATGCTCTGTTTTTGTTTTTGTTTTCTTTAAAGAGGGAAGTCATAAAAGCACACAAAATTAATGTATCATTCCATAGCTTTAAGATATGACAGCTTGGAATGATTAAGTCTATCAATCAGTGCAGGCATCTATCATCTTTAACTCATCAAACAACATGACAATATTTAGGTGTTCATGGACTGTGTTTTGAATCTGAAGCAATGGCATTCCACCAATTATTAACATTAATATTTAATGTTTTGTACTTCACTTGACAGAGACTCAAATTTAACTAGAATATTCAGACTTAGTTTGAGAAAGGAAACAAAAATCTACATTTCATATATTCCTTTTCCAAGATGATTCTTTACACCAGGACAGCTTCTGCTGACATTTAAAACTGCAGAACTTCACTTAACTGTAGCTGCTATTAGAACATTTCTGAACAGGAAACCATTCTGCAGTTATGTATCATGCTAAACAAAACTTGTTTGGATGGTACAAAATAAAACTTCAATAGTTACAAAGGAAATAATATTTTAGTGTGTCACTGTGAAGAGCACATAAAGTTGGTGACAGTGAAAAGAACCCTATTTATTCATGGCATTAATCTTTCTTCCTTAATCTTTTATGTTGCCTTATAATCTACAAGCAGAAGGAGCATGATAAAAATATAATATACAGCTGTAAGTATATAGATATAGATTTTAAGAAAATTGGCACAATTCTCTAAAAACACATCTAAATGAGGTAAAGAAATAATGGTTTAGCCTTTAAAATTGCACTTTCAACCTAATAAAATAATGTTTAATTAATAAAATATGAGAAAACAATGACATTGCATTAAGTCAAATTAAATAAATAAGTAAATAAGTAAATAAATGTGCTGATCTTACCTTGCTGTAGTTCTCACAGGCTGAATAAAAGTCATCTACCTGGCAAGAATCACATAATCCTTCACAGAGTCATTCACATTTAAAGTAAACAGCAAAATAATTTGACTTTACAGTTCTCATAACTTCACAGATAAGAGAGGTTCCTCTCAAAATGCCCATTTTCTGAATTTGCCACATGTTACCCAGATCTCATTGCGATTCATATAGAAACATTCAAATCTATATACAAAACCTGTAGCATTATAATCACTTGAGAGTTGAAGGAAATACATGTTCCTGTAATCACTCACTTTGCAGAGCATGGAAGCAACAAAAGATTTTCTCAGTTTCATGTTTACTTACAAGTCCTCCAGTAATTCCATTTCTATTCTATGATTCTCCTTTTTGTTACTGCTCTCAAAACGGTTACTCTCTCATGCTATGCCAAAAACTCTCTGTCTGCATATATTGCTTTGATATTTAACATCCTACTTCCCTGAGGCTTCTTCAAATTTCTTCATGGCTTAGCCTAGCTCTATCAATCATTGAGCTGTGGACAAACTTGTATAACACAGCAGTGCTCAGACAAGTGAGAACATAATGATCAGGATATCACAATAGTCCTCCATCACCCACAAATGTACCTGCTAATATCAGTTACTTATGTAAATGTGTTATATTTCTCTTCTGTTCTGATAATTATTTCCCATGATGGTAAACACTATGAAGATGCTAATAATGTTTTAATACAAATGTATCTTTTAGTAACCAAAGAAGTTCCCTTCGCTTTGCTTTGCTTCACTTCGCTTCCCTTCCCTTATTAACTCAGAAAAACAGCAGGTGAGATCATGATAAAAATGGATATTTCACATTTTATATTCCTATCTTTCTACTGGTATTTATGGTCCAGAATGTCCTGGACCATGCACAGGATCCATGGACAGGACAAACACAGGATCCATGGTTCAGTTAGCTATCTTAACAGCTATTAGGCTGCAATATTTATTAATAAGTACAGATGTGTATCTTTGAAACTACTCATGTCATGTAACACTATCTTCTCCTTTGCTCTTTTTCCCAGACCTGAGGCAATATTATCACCAAATCATAGAATGATTGAGGTTCAAAAGGACCTCTAGAAATCATCTTGTCCAACCTCCTCAGCTCAAGCAAGGATACCTAGAGCATGTGGCACAGGGTGACATTCAGATGGGTTTTGAAGAACTCCAGAGAAGGAGACTCAATAACCTCCTTTGGCAGCCTGTTCGAGGGCTCTGTCATCCTCACAGGAAAAGAAGTTCTTACTCATAAGGAGGTTGATTATAAATGCTAATGAAGAGTAATAGTTAAAAGGAAAGAGAAGGCATGGAATTAATCATGGTTTCCTTTTCTTCCCAATTTCTTATAACCTTTCTCTAGCAAAGTTCTAGAGTATAGATCCCAGAAAAAATATAGAAGGCTCTGACACATAAAGAAGTATGCCTATGCAGGGTGGCACCGAGAGACATACTATTTTTCTTTTGATAGTTGATATCATGGTAACATCAGCATGTAGTTATTTTTGGCATTACTATGCCAGTTCTATCAGGATCTTACTTTCAGTCTATACCCCTCATTAAGACACACAGCATTACACCTCTTTTTTTTGTCCAGGAAGTTGAAGAAATGTTGGAACATAACACAAATGGGAGAGAATATATAGTTTTGTTTTTCATTTGATGGTTAGAGAATAAAATAACTATGCTGTGCTTTCACATTATTGTCCATAAATATAATATAAAATACATAAATATTCTGGAAGACAACCTGAATATCTATGCATCTATGAGATGTAGAACCTCTTTAGCAGGTTATTGTCATGAAAAGAAAACAGTCATCTTCTCCCTTCTTATCTTTTCAGTTCCAGATTTAGATACTTTAATTTGTAAATATCTATGTATGAGCAAGGAGCTCTCTTTAGTTGCCTGTATGTAGGCAGCTAGTATAATCTGAGGTGCCCTCAAGTATCCTACTGAGACTCTGTCACTCCAGGAATTCTTGGTTCTGCTTTGAATTCTGTACCCTTCTGCCAGCACTATTCAGACATTTCAGATACTTTAGGAAGTTTAAAATAGTTATAAGCACTCGTGTGGGCAATTGAACTGAGCCTAAGGTCTCCAAACCCCGCCACTGTAGGAGTTCAAGGAGATCAAAGGCTCCCATCTTTGATCCTGGAGAATGCATGCAAGTGGGTTACTGAAGCGAGCTTTTATCGTTTTGCTCTTGAGCAGTGCTGGATTTAGCTGCTTTGATCATTTACTAATGGTCAAGTGACCATTAATCCTAACCTGTTGTGATTGAAGCTTGGGAGCACCACAAACCTAATGTCTCTAAAGGGTCACATAATGAGAAACAACAGCTAAGGCTTAGGAGATACTGCCCTGAAGCTTTCAAACTTTAGCTGGGAGCTCATAAGAAGTAAGCAGCAGAAAATATAGAAAAGTAGGCTCAAGCAGACCCCAAGACTGCAGAGGAAGAAACTGTTACCATGAGCAAATAGTTTTGACACCTACTGTAGGTGTCAAACATATAACATGTAACACATATAACGCTTCCAGTATAGGATTCAGGATGTTAACAGCTCATCACAGCAAGAAATCATGTACAGTCTTTCCTCTTTCATTTCTTTGAGGTCATCCTTGATTTTATAATTTCTGTCATATTTAGACAGAGATATTTGTCAAATAAGGAATATGTATATATGTATATTTGTATCTTTGACTTTATAGCCTCGTACATATCACCTGGTAGAAAGCAAAAGGAATCTGTAGGTATAGAACTTGATTTTGTTAATGTTCTTTTTGGTTTTCTTTTTTTTCATCATATTGATCACAAGCATATTTATGTATTTGTCTGTCTGCTTATTTTTGAATTCTTATAGAAAAACTATTCATAGCTTAGCGCATTCTGAAATAATCATATTAAACATAACTGTAAAAGCAAGTTTAGGTATGTTATGAATTTCTTTTGAAAATTTGTGTTGAAGACTATAAATATAAAATAAATAAGATTATGTATAATTGTTAGTTTTGTTATAGAAATTTCTTTCAAAATATTCACGATCAGATAAAACAGTATGCCCTGGATGCTTTGTGTCAATTTAGTAAACACAAATTTACATAAAACTCACTTAACTGATCATTCACATTGAGTTTATGTATACTTTGTGCCCCTATAACAGTAAAAAGAACCTGGAAAATGTGATTGAATCATACTCAAGGATTCAGATGAGAGAGATCTCTTTATAATTTGAGTCAACACAGTGAATTTCAAAGACACCATTTTACTCATTATTATTTTACATAATGTCTCCAGAAATCCCAATGATAATATCAACTAATGAGTTTTAAAGCTATATACCAAAAGTGAATCTAAAGTAGTGTGCTAAAGTTGCATTTACAGCAACATCTTGGAAGGAGAAAATTTTCCATTTAAATATAATGTTGGTTTAGTAATACTTATAAAACTTGGCTATGAGTAACTTTGGAAGGAAATTAGAAAGTTTCCAAACATTAGAAGAAGGAGTTTCTATATGCTACTATAGAAAACTACCTTGTTTTAAGAAGTAAAATAATAAGTTCCTAAATAGGTTTCTGTGACAGGAAAGCATGTGATTAAAAATAATATGTGATCAGTAACCCATGGTATATGTGTAGTCTTAGGATATCTGGTGATTTTTATACAGTTTATGAAGAAGTATTTTTTTTTTTTTGTATACATTTTTCTTTTCTTTTGGTAGCACTCTGCTTACTTTAAAATAAACATATCCAAAGGAAACAACTGCATATTAATTTAAAATTAAATATTTTAATGTAACACAGTTTTTATTGATTTTCTCCCCAGAAGAAAAATATTTGAAATATAAAAACAGGATAAATTAATAGAGATGTTCCCTTCTTAATACATGTTCAAAACAGTATTATATAAATTCTTTAGGCCTATTTTAAAACTTTTGTTTAGTACTGTCTGTGTCTACCATAAGTAGTTTAAAAGCTAAATATGTTTTCATTTTACATGCAATATTTTTGGTTGCACTCATTTACTAGTTTTTAGCTCTTATTAGCTTTATTTTAACTCTTTATTAGCTCTTATTTATTTTACATTTTAGAGAAAGTGTAGAATCTCCTCACTTGTTTAATTTCTTCAGTGTCTATTATCTGTAATTTGTCAGTTTCCTCCTTCAATAACTATTTTTAAATTTCTCTTCATTTTAGATATACTACTATATTTTTACAAGGCCCTCATTTCCAGAATCAAGCTACTATTTTTAATCACATATTTTGAGTATACACTTTTCACAAACATTATTTATTATATTTATTTGCAGATATGCTGATGCATCATTAGACTTATTTTCCTTTCTAATGTTAGATTTTTTTTATTATTTATTTGATGCAAGATTTGTTATTTCCATCACAAAAGCTGGGAAACAGAAATCATGCATGACAGTGTTTCTCTCTGATAATGTATTTGAGTACCATATACGTACAGATTCTTTTCTCTTTCTGCCAGGTATTATGTATGAACTGATGAAGCCTTGCTTCACAAGAGATCACATGATTTATAAAGATTATATTTCAAAAAAGCCAGAATTTCACACAATGATCTGTTTTTCTAGCACAAAACTTTTGTGTTGGACACACACATATGAAGGCCCACATTCAGAACTAGTGTAATTCTCAAAGAGATTTCCCAAATAGGCAGTTAATGCCACTCAGCTTTGTGAAGGTAGAGGCTTCCGAGATCTTAAAAAAGAATTATTTCTTGTGAAACTGGTTTGCTTTCATGACTGCCAAACATGTTTAATCTGCAACCTGTCCATCACATACACATCGAGAACAAGTTGTAAGATTTCTGCATGTCCTTTCATGAATCTAAAAAGTACCTCAATCCAGAAAACACCAGTTGTCATGCCAACATGACCCTCAGTGACTCTTAAATCTGGAAAGGAACACACTGTGATTTTTGTTGTTATGGTTATGATATTTACCCTGTCAAGGGAAGCAGGTCTGTGACACAATCATTCAGAAATGTTTTTATCTACTCTGGTAGCATTATCTGTATGTTTTGCAGGAAGAAAAAATAGGTGTTGTAAGTCAAGTGCTCTCAGGAAGGGTCAAATCCAAACCTATTTCACTCATTCTGAACAGGTTGTCTGGCTACACATAGGTATCAGCGTGTTTTATTTCTTTCAGTTATCTTTGATAAAGAGGATACAAATGTAGTTTATGGCAATTTTGCTTCCTCCCACTGAGTGAAAAGATTACCTGTTATCTGCAGATGAAAACATTTTACATAAACACATTCAACTTATGTTGCTTTAGAGTTGATCTTATATTGTGGTAATAATTTCAGAGAAAGGCACTGTTCTTTATAATGAGTACAATACTCTTTATAGTTTAGGTAGCACAGTGTAGAAGTGATGACTTTTCACACACAAGGGATCATACACACACAAATACTACTTGTTTTGAAAACATTTCAAAAAATGTATTCTTTATTCATATGTTCTATAATTCACTGCTGTGTTACGTTGCCTGCAACTGACTTTGTGAAACATCAATATGTGTAAAGCACATAATACATTAATGTTCTGCCATACGTCCCATGGACAATAATCTAGAGGTGATTTCTGTATATGGATCCCTTCAGGTTTCCCTTTTTAGGAAGAATCATCTATGACTATCCTCTTAGTCTAGCAGTGCAGACAGTTCATAAATAGTTTCACCATTTTCTATCATCTGAGATATAAGCCCAGCAATTTGGTTAATTTCACCGAATGAATAAGACGTTGTTGTGTCTCTTTCTTGCTAGGATATTTAACTTCTAAAATTATGTTTCAAATGTGAATATTCCCACTGATGTATCCAAAAAAAGGCTTTTAGAGGTATGAAACATTGTTTCTTACACTTGGGTATTTTTAGTAATCTTTATGGCTGGTCTGGTATCCATAAAACTGATAGAGGTGTTGGAGAAGAAGAGTTTATTCTGTTTTTGCATAATGTTCAAGGTTCTCATTCTGATTCAGGTATGCATATGCTAGAATCTCTGTGCTCTCTTTTTTATTTATTTTATTTTATTTTATTTTATTTTATTTTATTTTATTTTATTTTATTTTATTTTATTTTATTTTTTTTAAGAGTGTTTCTATCTGATTTTCTTCATTTTCTTCCCTTGAATCTGAGGCAAATTCTCCACTGGAATACATCAATATAGTTGAATTTATTTCTGTGAAGCATTGCCAGAGAACTAACTTTTGTTTCAGATGCATTATTTGAAAATTTCTCCAGTCAAAGCTATGAAGGTGTTTATACCAGAGTATACTAGAATTCCCATGTTTTGTGTTATCCGTAAAAAAGTCAAATTAATTTTCTTATGCAAAAGCAACAGACATCAAACACGTTGGAAAGGAATATGAATATATATATATATTTTTAATTGTATCAATCATTTACCTGGAAACTCCAAAACCAGAAACACTTACTTATGCTCAGAAATATAAGAGAAGCATTATACTGAGAAATGGTAATAAAGTCCTACCTCAAATAGTTTTGCCATTGACTTCGCTAGTCAGATTCTCAGTTTTTGAAGTATGTTCTCATGTTTCACTTTCAAAATATTCCTACTTTCTGTTGTTTTTGTTGTTGTTGTTTGTTTATGTAAATAATAATTCTTACTATAATTAAAATACAATAAGAATCAAAATATTAGTGTGGAAACCAGCAGCTATCTGATATCTGTGGAACTGGCGGTTTGAATACAGAGCCTAAGCAGAGTAACTAATTGAGGCAAATACCCTAGATGCTTACACAGTGTGCACTATGGATACTGCTCATCTCAAAACAATATACTACAATAAACAGAGATTATCTTGCAAAGGCGAAAATACGGGATCAGTCAAGAAATATGACATAGAAGTTTTCACTGTTGAAGACCTCTAAACTGAAGACTTTTCATGAGTAACGTCATTGTAAATAGTTTAATCCTGTCTGTAGGTCCACAAATTTTCATAATTCATATGTGGTATTCTTTTCTTAACAACCAGCTTCAGTGGTGCTCACTGTTCATCTGATATGCCTACATGTCTTTTTGCAGCACATTTGGCTTAAATAACGTCATTATATAGTACTTGCTGGAAAAGAATTTGAGCGTTTGATTCACAGATGGTTCTTTCTTCCTGTTACAGTTTATCAGTACTCTTAAAGATTTTAGTTCTTCACTTTGGTGCTAAGATATCACCACAAAAGAAGTTTAGATAGGTTACATTTTTTAGTTAATAATATATCACATCAACAGATATCAATTTATACAGCAATTTTTAACTAACACTTTTTTTTTCTTTTTGAAGAAAAGTTAGCATAGTTATGTAGTCATATACATTTTCTTTAGGCATTTCAGATGAAACTGAGAATAACTGAATTAAGAAAAAGTCTTTTTTGAGCTATTAAATAATGCTCGGTTTTCTAAAAACAATTTTCTCCCATGTGTGGTTAATGTTATGGAAGATACGTTCTTTTAAAAGTTTGGTTCAAGTTGTAGAATTTTGTCTCTTCTGACTTCTCTGAATCTTCAAAGAAGTAGTCAAAAAGTAAGGACACATTTTAAGTAAAGTATTACTTATTCATTGTCCTAATCCTTGAAGGGAGTGGAGGGAGTTACTTGTTAAAATATAATAACATTTGTTAAAAACTTCTTCAAAAATAAATTAAAAAAATGAAGAGAAAAACTCCAAAGATATGAAAGAAAGTTACTGGAACATCTGTTGGATCTCTAAGGTACAATTGTGACACACGCCACATGTCACCTTCACTGATTATATCCCACCAGCAATGAAAATTAAGAGAACTGAAAGATGGCCATATGTTAGTCAGTAGAAAACAGACAGTCTTGAGCAATAATAAATATATACTCTAATTTTATGCAATTTGGGGAACAGTTTGTACACTTTATTTTCGAGGATAAACAATCTATATATCATAATCTTCTACTTTCAGAGTGTCATTATATTAGTTAATGACACTACTATCATTCTCAAAGATGATGTGTTTGTAAAGAAGCAAAGTAATATCAATTCTATTATAATTGTTCTTAAAATGAGCTTGAAGGAGAAAATAAAAAATATTCACTATAATTTAAAGAACTTTTTGACTATTTTTAAAGATCATTGTCCTATATGTAATCAACTATTAAAGATCAAGTAGGAAAGTGTTTTATACCTGGACATTAGAAGTGCCACAGAAACAACTTTGACTAAGGTCCTGTCAAGGAAATAAACAAATTTGAGAAACAGATTCCTTGTCATTTAGAAAGGATATGCAAATTCACCTTACAAAGGTAATAAATGACCATTTTAACCAGCTACCTATGAGCAAAGCATAATAGTATATAATAATAGCTATATAAACATACCTCATCAACATATAAAGCTTGTTTCAAGCTGTATATAACTTCAGATTTGTTATCAAATATTTTCCTCTTGTGTGTATATGCTGAAATATCCTAAAATACTTACTTTAGAAAAGACAAGCGGGATCTTTATAAATCTTAATAGTATAAATGGTTGCCGGATTCTGCTAAAACACCTAAGTAGCACAAAAGGTGATATTTCAGGAATTATTAGGTATATAGGTTTTTTTGGGGGGGACTCATTTATTTAATGGAATTAATATTTCTGGAAGTCCCTGAAGTTTTACATTCTGTGTAGTCTTCTCCTGAAATGATATGTGACTATCCTGAAAAGGAATGTGTCAATGAGATCCATGGGGAATGAAGCTTGAAGGCATATGCCAAGGGAAAACTAGCACTATATCCAGACTGATGCTATAATCCTTTTTTGCAGTTTAACCATCACTAGGCCTGTGGACCTCTGGCTTAAGGCTAGGGCTAGGGTTAGGGTTAAGAGAGAGAGAAAGTTTAGAGTCCCATTCAGAGTGGAGCTCAAAAGGACATGCCAAAGGAAATGTAGCGCTATATTCAGATTAGTGCTAGGAACTTATTTGATGTTTAGTCACTACTAGGTCTGTAAACCTTGGGTTAGGTCTAGGGTTAGTGTTATGGTTAGGGTTAGGGTTAGGGTTAGGGCTAGGGCTGGGGTTAGGTTTAAAAGACAGAAATTCTAGAGACTCATGAGGAATGAGTCAAGAAAGAGCATGCCAAAGGAAATGTAGTGCTATATCCAGATGGTGATCCAGGTTCTAGAACATTATTTTTATCCCTTTCAACAAGGGAAAGTGCAGGGTCCTGCAATTGAGGAAGAATAACCCCGAACACCAGTACAGGCTGGGGACTGACCTTCTGGAGAGTAGCCCCACAGAGAGGGACCTGAGTGTCATGGTGGACGACAAGTTGACCATGAGGCAGCAGGGTGCCCTGGTGGCCATGAAGGCCAGCTGGATCCTGGGGTGATTGTATGATTGACATTTAATCATTACTAGGCCTGTATTCCTTGGGTTTAAGTCTAGGGTTAGGGTTAGGGCTAAGGTTAAAAAAGAGAGCAAGCCTAGAGTTCCATACAGAGACCTTAAGCCTTAAGAAAGGGCATTCCAAGATTTACAAATTCTTACACAAGAAGTTTCTATTGCATATGGGAAAGAACTTCTGTCCATTTATAATATGGACAGAATGATGGTTCTATAGAAAAGGAAAATAAAATCCTGTAATTAGTCAGTTCTTCAAAAGGCTGATGGTGTCATAATATGTTATTTTTAAGAATCTTGATTAATCTTGCCTAGAATCTGAATTCTACAAAACATCACAGCAATAAGGATATATATATACCATTTTCAACTTCGATAAATTTTACTGCAAAGAGCATTAACAAAGAGATGCAACAATAAACACTCAAGTAATATAATATAAAGGATCTTTCTAATCATTATCATTAACTGATATATTTTTCTTATGACTATGTAAGTAGTAATTTTTGGAAGTGATTGGTTGCTTCTTCTTTTTTAATACAGTTCAATTTTATAGGTGCATGATCCTTTGGGTCATTCAATCTACACAATGAAAATGCTTTCAGAAAATTTAGGCATTCATTTATTCATGGACCTCCTGGACATAGCAGTTAACAAGTTTTGCTTATTTTGATGCAGATAATAAGAACCGATTTGACAATAGCATAGTTTATTGAGATCCAAGGGAAACTAAGTCATTAGTTAGACAGTCTGTGATGAGTAAAAATAACACCTCAGCAATACCATCTGGATTCTCTTAATTAAATATAACCTTCAACAAACTTACTTTTTTCAGCATTAAACTGCCTTGCAGTTCTTAGGTAAGGGTGTTGCAATATTTAATTAATACTATGTTCTATCTTTTTCTCATACTTGTCAATATTAGAATTCCTATACTTATGTATTAATTCATTTTAACATTACTATAACTATATCTGAGATTTCAATCCAAGCTTAACAACTTCAGTTTTAAAAACAAATTATCTCCAAATAATCTAAGAACATTCCAGGAGATTTGGAAATCTAAGATATATTAAAGAAGAATAAAATATATAGAACACTTTTGGAAAAAAAAATGATAAAAGTTTATTTCCTCATATGTATTTTCATAATCATTTGAGACTATCCAGTGGGCTAGACCAATGTTCCCTGCTGTTAATATCTGTTTCTAAAAATAGCTAACATATTCTGAAAAAAAGGTAAAAGAGCTTAGGCTTCTAGGTTCCAACAATTTGCAACTTGGGAACACCATAAAATCATAAGTCATTTTTAGATTGTTCTTCAATTAATCTGTCCTCTATTCCTCTATTCTTTCCATTAATTCCTCTATTATATTGCTGCAAACTTTTACCATACTCAACATTCTGAGCAAACAGCTCCATGTGTAGTTGTGATATGTGGAAAACCCTTTTTATTGTTTGTTTGTCTATTTCTTATTTCCAGTATGGAAAATCTTCAATATCTTCAGTTGCCTGTGCTGATTTATGTATTCTCTTTTTAGACAGAAAGACCAGAAATGCATCCAATATTCAGGATGAAAATTTAGGAGGAATTTTTGAAGCGACATCATGATGTTCAGGGTCTTGGTGTTTTTTTTTTTTTTTTTTTTTTTTTTTTTTTTTTTTTTTTTTTTTTTTTTTT
>JAVCKT010116990.1:0-21527 GCA_032273925.1 Rhynchotus rufescens
CTGGGGCGGGGCGAGCCGCGCGTGCGCGCAGGGAGGCGGAGCGCGGCGGGCGCGCGGGTCCCGTCGCTGCCCGTGCGGACAGCGCGGCGGGAGCGCCGCTCCCTCGCTCTGCGCGCAGCGGGTCTGCGGGGACCTCTCTGCTCCCGCTACCGGAGCCGGGAGCGGCCGCGGATGGATGGGCGGGCAGCGGAGCCAGCTGCGGAACAGCGTTTGCTGCGGCCCCAGTCCCGCTGGTCCTGGCCGTGCAGCGGCAGCCGTTTGCCCGGCAGCCGCTAGCGGTGCCCCAAGGCTGCCCCGGGCCGAGCCTGGGTGCAGGGGGCCCGGCGCTGTTCCCCGCCGTGCACACGTAATAACTGAACTGCCCGAGAGGGCTCCGCTCCGCTGCGCCGCAGCGGCCGGGCACGGCTGCGGGGCTGCACCTTGCTGCAGCTGCTCTTGTAGCCGTGCTCTGCAAAGAGCCCTCTCCTAACGTCCACCGGGACCGTGCTATGGTCATCCTCGTGAAATGGTCCCTCCGGCACCTTCAGGTGACATCTCTAAGAGTATCTGCTCTTTGCGCTGTCTGTGAGGCAAGTTTTGCAAAAGTATCTTTTTTTTTTTTTTTAAGCAAGTTTTGTATTATTGCAATTTTTAGCTAAGTGAAACTACCCTTCATGCACAAGACTTCCCTCTTTCCTCTCTTGCTGCTGGGGAGAATAGCCACCATTTCCCCACCGCATTTCTGGCACATTGGTGATTTGGCAGTTTCGTTGTTAGCTCCTTACTCGCCTTTTGCTGGTGCGTTGATGGGTCCGTGTAACAGCGGCTTTAGCTCCTGCTGCCTTGTGTTAGATCATAGGCTTATATCTGTGATTCCCTTCAGAGGTGATGCGACCGTTTCCATTTCCCCATTTAAATCTGGGCCCATATCTTCTGGTAAGCTGAAACCTGTTGATTTGGACAGAAGATGGACAGGGAGAAGAGGTGGTTGGCAAGTTGCATGTTTTTGGGGGAACTTACCATCTGTCTGTCACTGCTGAGTGTGTGTCTGGGGATCATGGAGTGGTTGCCTGTCAGCTTCTGGGGCACAAATGTTGGATGTGGGGCTGACAGATCCTGCACTGCCAGGACAGCGAGGCAGCAGAGCCCTTCTCTGCGGGCTGGTGTCTTGCTGGCGACGTGGTGGGGTGTTCCTGTCTGTACAGACCAGGCTACTCTGATACAGGCAGGGCACCTCCTGAGAACAGATCAGGGATGTCTAGTTAGGCTGGCACTAAGTAGAAGTCCCACAGAAAGCAGGGCAGCTCACAGAGACAGCTGGCTGCTATTTGTGCTGGGGTCAGCAGCTATCAAGTTGCAGAGCCCGTAAGTTGTTAGGGGTTCTGGGTCATGCTGTGCTGATGAACTTTAAAAAAAAAAAAAATCAAAAAACACCCCTTAATTTCCAGAGTTACTTGCCTGGCCCAAGCAGAACCCTGCCCTGTTGCTGTAAATGTTTGGGTGATTCTTTTTGGCAGCCTGGTAGTGATAAGGCCCTAATTGCCCCAATGCTCCTCAGCTGCTTGCACCTTGCTCATGAATGAGTGATGGTAAAGAGGGTGTTGTGGCCAAGAGGCAAAGGAAAGCATGGCACAAGCCTGTGTATCCACTTCCAGAAATGCTGCAGAGACCCTGCAGGGGTTAGATTAGAGAAGAAATGTAACACAAATGTCAGGAGAGATATAATAGGTAATAAAAATAAGCTATTTGTAATGTCCTGACATTATCAAGAGTCCAAAGCATTTGTAATGAGTTGGGGTATTGTCAAGGGAATCCTGATTCAGTTTTGCCAATCGAGTTGCTCGTTGTGGTGAACAGAAAAGTTGAGATGAGAGTTGAAATTTGAAATTCCCCAGTCAGAAGGCTGCTTTCAGGCTAGTGCTGCTTAGGGTAATTGTGGCAAGTCTTATGACTGCTTCTTGGTTTGGTTTCCACCCCACTTTGTGCATCCCAGCTGTGTTGAGGTGACTTTGTGTTTCAGGAGAGGATGGCTTATTCTTGCCACCTGTGAAGTTCAAATCTATGTCTTTGAGTCAAGGGCCTCTAGCCAATTTCTATTGGATTGTAGGCATTAGAGCACTTGGACCTTTACTGAGCAAACTGCCATATTCTAAATACCTTAATATTGTATATTAACAGAAGTGAGCAACAGGGCCTGTGGTAGAAAAGAGGTGCTGACCAATTCCTGAGTATTAGCTCTGTATACCCAGGAAACAGCTGACTTGATTTCAAAGTCTTTGATTCCTTATTGGTGACTTCTGGTGGCAACTTCTGTTCTGAAAAGAAGGTGAAGGGCTTAGGCTGGAAAGGGGCATTCCCACATATTGGGAAGAAATGAAAGAGCCTGAAACCACTTTTGGTAAATCTGTAAGTGGGCTTGTATGAAGCTCACTGCTATAACATTTCAGTAACAAGAATTATTTTTAAGGAATTAGTTTCAAGCCATAGCTCCTTTTCCTGCAAGGAAAAAATAATATTTGCTATTTGCTATTGTATATGTTTGCTGATTTATAGATTAGTAGTTTAACACCCTTTTTCACTTTTTTTTTTTTCTAGGTGGGTAATCAAACTTGTCTTCAGAGCAAAAGAATGCCCCAGTCTCCAGTGCTGGTGCTGATTTACTGCTGCAGTGAGGTGAGTTGCTTGAATTCTGACATGCATTTCTCAGGCTTGATGCAGCACTGCGTGGTTGCTGTCAGGGTAGGGGAGCAGGTGAAGGGTATGGCCTGGCACAATATTGGCCTCACTTTACTGCTCCTTACAAACAGGCCACTTTGGTAGAATTGTGTCAGCTAAGGTGACAGAAACTTTGTTGTCAGCTCCCATTTTATGGTCCCTGGAGCAAACCTTTCCCACAGCATCCCTGTGCTGTCAGGCTCCGCCAGCTCCCGGGCATAGCACAGAGTGAGTGCAGAGAGCAAGCTCCCTGGAGCAAGGTCTGTGGAGCTAGAGGAAGGGCTGTCCCCAGCCCTGCACCCGGCGGGGCTGGCTGCACCGCTCGGGAGGACTCATTGGTGAGATGAACTCAGCTGCTCCTGCAGTCATGCCTAACCAGCTTGGGTATAAAGCCCTTCTCTCCAGTGACCAGCTAACGGTGCCCCAAGGCTTTTCTTTGTATGTCCTGTGGCTGAAGGCAAGGCCCCATCCATTTAAAAGGTTCCAGGTGTTTGAATAGCAGGGAGAGGCAGCAGAGGTGGTTCTACTGTTTTTTCTTTAGTCCAAGTGAGTTTTGGCTTGTCCTGCCTCTGCTTCTGTTCCCCTATTCCTTGTATAATTTGTTCCCAGCTGTACCTGCCACAAGTGCCATGCTTTCCCCAAGGCGTTTACGTTGCACCTGCACATAAGGATTTGATAGGGAATTCCTGCAGTGATTAAAAAGTGCTCATAGGTCAAAGCTGCAGTGAAATTAATTGTTCAGAGCCTATGTGTCTCGAGGCACCCATGAAAGCGGTGTAACTCACTCCATGCAATGCCACCTGTGTGGAGCAGCTGTCTCAACTACTTCCATGGGAGAGGGAAGGGGAGAAAAGTGATACTCAGGAGAGGTTTTATTTGGGCTAAAGTCTCACTTTCTGGAGTTTTTGTTTTCACCTAATTGAAATCATGCACTGTAGTTCTGCCTGGGAAATACTTGCAAGAGCTGGCCTGGCTAAGAGGGCCCCTTGCTTTGAAGCCATGAGTCACTGCTGTTCACTTCTCAAATCTAGACCTGAGTGTAAAACCCCATAATCAAATAAAGATAGCGGCCAACTTCAGGGTCACTGAGGTAGTAACTTTTTGCGGCTCATCTGAGGAACTGTGATTTGATTCTGCTTCCAAAAATATTTCAATGAACCAAGATGATGCCAGGCCTCTTGCAAAAACAGGGGAGCTCCTTGAAGGCATCTCTGCATTAGTGGAGAATAGACTCCCTCACACAGACCTTGCACGTGTAGGCTCACTGACTGCTCATACAGGTAGGGTTTGGGATATGTTGGGATAATGAGCCTAAGAACATAGGGGTTTGACATGTTGTGATAGTCGTTTCATCTCTGTAATTTGCAGCGCTTATTTTATTTGAGGTATTGGATGCTCTTTGATCCGTAAGTGCTGGACTGAAGCTTAGGAGTTGCATGTTTTAAATATCATTTCACTTGAACTAATATGCATTGATTTCCTTTTTGTAAATGGAAATTGCATAATGTGTATTAATATATATAATTTGTAATATGACCTGACTGATATTATAACTACTTGGCCAAGTCATTAAGGACCACCATAACCTTATCAATACAGAGCATGTCCCTGGTCTCTGGGCAGCTGTCCTCATGGTGCGTGCTGCTTTGGCAGTGCCTCCCGTGCCTAGGCTTCCACAGGAATTGCTGGGAGATGGATGGTTGTGCAGGGCACACGCAAGCTGGGAATAACGGTGCATTGGGAGGAGGCAGAGGGCCTCTTTGGGAGGATGTTGTTGTTTAGGGTCAAGTTGGTGTCCTCAGTGAGCTCCTGAGGTGGGAGTTAGCTGTGTGGCCGTGCTGCTTGCATGAGCACTTTACCTTGCTCAGCTCGGGCAGGGCTGAAGTGCACAAGGCTCAGGGAGGTGCCCTGAGGGCAGCGGCGCTGGTGGGTGCCTGTGTGTCCCCCTTGACTAAGGGCAGCCTCGCCAGGCTGCCCTACAGGAGGAGCTTGCAACAGATCTCTGGGAGGCTGCTGCTGCTCTCCAGCCCGGTACGGTTAGTCCTTGTGTTTTAGTCCAGCTGTAGGGTGCTGAGGCTCTTCTACTGCTCAAATGCACATTCCTACAGGAGTCATGACTTTTAAGGGTATTTTATACTCACCTGTACCAATTCTTATGTCCTGAAATAACCAGGTTGTGATTTCTTGCAAAAGGATTAGTTTGCAGGAAAAAAAAATGTGGTTACACTGCTATAGGAAAAAAGCACTGAACTTCAGTGTTTCAAATGGTCAAAGAAATAGATCCAAGTAGTCCCAAGGATCTGTCCAGCCTGATTGTATGTTGAAAAAGGCAAAGAAAAAGATTGCAGTACCCTGATAATTCTGCTTTTTTTCGGGGCTGAGCACAGGCCCCTAAAAAACTTCAGATAACTCAGGTCTTACATTAATCATTCAGTATATTTAGATGTACAACCACAAACCTTCCTTTCTGTGTGGAGATATGCCCAAAGGATGTGGACTTCTATGAGAATTAAATTACTTGTCCTAACATTCATGTTGCTAGCAATGGTAGTCACTTAAAGCTTCCCACAAGTGCACTGTGTATGAGGTGGTTCTAGTAAGAGTAACTTATTCCAGTTATTACTGTAGAAAAGATCCCTGAGGATCTGGATTCCTAGAAAAACTGGAGGTATAGGGGAAATGTCTAATCTGACCCTAGCTGAATGTAGGGCAGGTGACACCAATGGAAATAAGGAACCATGAACAGGAAGGGAAAGGCCTTGAAATGCTCACTGAATCAACAGCAGCACAGATGTCTTCTGAAGTGATCCTTGAAGGAAGTGAGTGTACCAAGTGGAAACCTTTCCAGAGGTCATGTAGCATTTGAGCCTTTCAGGGTTTTTGTTTGCTTGTTTTTGCTGTCTATTTTAATATTTTTGGCTGTAGGCTTGATGTAGCATTGGAGAACGCTGGGTAGCAAGTAGCTCATTTGCAGATGAGGATGGTAGGTCAGGACTAAACAGTCAAAGGCAGGTTTTCATAAGCTCAGAATAGTACGTTGCTGGGAGCAGTGGAGAACAGAGTTGTTGTTACTGTATTAAAACCCAGACAAGTCAGACAGTAATTTTGAACGCATCCCATTTCCATACAAATTTTTAGTGCTATAAATAATTGTTGAGAAGGGGAAAGACAACTGCTGTACTTGCATTTTCTGGAAAATGCTCTGTAGTCTTGTCTTCGGATTGGGAGTTCTAAAATAAGCCTCAAATTATCCAGCATCTTCATATCTCACCCAGGTGCTAAAATATGTCATTGTGCAGAAAGACCCCTGGTGATTCGAGACATGGTACTAGAGTCCTGCCCTAATCTGATCAGGTATTGCATAGCCCTGAGATGGATCTGATCTACCTTTGTGGATTATCCCATAGACCAGTGCCTTGGGCCTGACTTGGGTGCACTGTTACTTCTTGTCAAGGAAGGGCTTCCTGCCCTGCCTTTCTGGAAGCCTGCCTCTCTTAGATTCAGTCTGATAATTTCGTTAGGTCTAGGTTTTTGCTTCTTCGGATCATTTTCCTTAGAAATGGCATTTTGTTCTTTGCTCTTTCCATCTGTTTCTGTGTTGATAAATCTGCTGTCTACCCAATGGAATCAAGTTAAAGGAATTTTGTGTTCCTAGAATGAAGTTGCTTAAAGACCATGCTGGGGCAGGAAGAGGTTTGTCTTCCTTTGGTAGGTGCTCTTAAAGGTTTCACTCTGCTGGGTAACCATAATTGTCCGGCATAGAGATTTTCATGATTTGTCGTGTTGCTTTTGCTTATGATGTCTAAAATTCAAGATGACAGAACCTATGTACTGTAGGAAGCCAAGAATTCATCTCAAGCCTGTTCTGTTTTGGGCACCAGAGGTTTGCTATGTCTTGGAGTCCAGCAGGTCATACCTGGATGTCCAGTTTGGCTTCTCCCAAGTACAGCTGAAATGCAGAACTCCCGTGTTTACTCGTGAAGTCAAGAGACACTAACTTTGGAGACCTACTGTTTCCTTGGGAAATCCATCTTCCCTTGTTCTCGTCTTTCTCGTAGCTCCCACTAGAACCATATATCCTGCCTCCAGTGCCCTGAAGTACTTGGACCGGGTGTTCTGTGAGGGGAGCCTTGGAGATACTGATAGGATAGGCTGGGGATCCTGGCCCTGGAACAAGTTCATTAACTGTGTGGTGGTTATAGCACAAAACAGCTGAGTTTTGTATAGGGGCATCCTTGCCTCTTTGAATTATATTTCGACCCCTTCAAAAGGCCTACAACATACAGATCTATATAATTAATGTAGTTTTTTATTAGGGTCCTATGGAGACTTTTAGGTTTCCATTTAGGTAGGGTATCTCCTTTACAGCTTTTAAAGCTAATTGAAGATTTTAATTTGTACAGCTCCGTTAGTGCTGTAGTAAAAGATTTTTTTCATAAATCTGTGCCATTCCCCAAGGGTGTTTTAAACCCCAGCCACCTTCTATATGGTTATATATGCCAATCAGGTGCAAGGATGATGACCAAGTCCTTTAACTGTATCTGTTAAAAAGATTTGCAGCTTAAGCTGATCTGCAGTGAACTTCCAGTAAACCCCAAGCTCTCCAGTAGAACTGAGACATCTGCAACCAATCTTCTCCTCCACGAAATGTATGTTAAGTGATCTCTGCCTTAATCACTGTACATAGGAGCCTATACAGGGATGGATGCAGAACCCAAGCAGTTTCCCTGCTTCCCAAAGTTCGTGGCCAAGCTTCCCAATGAACTTTAACTGCAGGGAAGCAGCAGCTGATGAGGAATGATAGTGGGAAAGATTGTTTCTTTCAACAGTGACCTATACACAGCTGGTAGCCCTACTCTTGTTCCTGTCGCCTAACTCAGAGCTTCATGTCAGCAGTGCCACTTTTCAGCACAGATTTTTGTTTAGTGTATTTTTCAGTTAAGGGGCTCATAAATGGGCACTAGTGAAAATGGATTTTGAATTAGTGATAAGTTTCAGGGGATGATCTTCTCTGATGTTTTCAAGGTAAATTTATACAAGAAAAAAATCAAAAATATCTTGCTATCAATATAAAATGCACAGACTTACTGCAAACAGTATTAGGTGTTAATCCACTCCCAATCATGATTTGATTGGGATTTTCATGATAATAAGCTATTGTGGTATTGATGCTGTACTGCAGAAACATGAACCAAGGGGCAAATTTAACAAGTTGTAGCTTAACAGTCAGCCAGACCCATTTCAGAGGGCAGATCTGGATTGCCAAGGCAGAAATTGCTGCCGTGCTAAACCAGAACAGAAAATAAGACTTGAGCATTTGCAAAACAGATCTGTGAAATGGGTCATGTGCAGCTTCTCAAATGGGCCAAAGCAGGGAGCATGACGGAAGTATCTTCCGTGGGCAAAGCAGAGGATGGCTGAAAAGGCAAAGCCAAGCAGGAGTTCACGCCAACTTTGGCCAAAATGTGCTTGGGTGTTTTTCTGTACGTTACAATGCAGGCAGCTTCTGCAGTTGGTTTCATGTCCACAGTCCTCTGGGCTATCTGGCATGTTCTATCTGACTATAGATAGGGATGTTCTTAAGCATTTGAATATAGTGTAAGGTGAATGCCCAGAACAATGAAAGAAATTTTGGAGGGACTTTCTGACCAAGACGAGTTCAGATTTTCTGCTTTCTTTGAACTTCCTTAGCTAGTTATAAAGGAATTTTGGAAGACAGAAAAAGAAGATATATTTCCTTGTATTTCCCCATGTATTATATTTTTTTATATATATGTATATGGGGAAAAAAAAACACAGAAAAACTTTGTTGCGCTGCTCGGGTGAGTTTTTGTTTGGGTTTGTGAATGTAAAAACGTCTGTTAAGAAGGTGGGTCACGTGAGTGCCATGGAGAAAGCCTGCTTGGGAGTAGCTCTCCTATGGAATTGCTGAGCAGATGACACCTTGATTGGTCCTTTAATGGGTTTCTCCTTGTACCCTGAGCACTTGGCACTACAGTGAACTGTCTTCTGATGCGGTGGCTTAGTAGGATTAGGCATATTAGATGGTTCTCTGTGTGAAGTTTATCCACTGATGTTCCTCTACCTGCTATTTTAATAGGTGAAGTCAGCATGTTGGCTGTGCAGCAGAGGTGTTGATTAATTTTTTTCTTGTCATTAAATAGATAGGTCTCAATATGCCTTCTGGAATGGGCTACTAGGGAGGGACAGGAATTCCAGAGCAATGGATTGTTAGAAACTCTAAAAGCAGCAGTGGTCACTGAAGAGAGAATAGGATTGGGACTGCTTTGAGAAGCACAAATATCCCCTGCCCTCCCTCCTTTTGGAAGCCAAAACGTCTAAGGAGTGATAAGGGACTGGAGCCAGATTGAGGTGGCCTTGGAGGGTCATTTAATGTATAAACCCTGCTTGCTGTTAACTCATCCAGGCTATTGGAGGAGATGAGCAGATCCTCTTGGATAATTATACAATAATACCTTTTTGCTTTTATCTTATCACTTTCCACCGCTTCTAAATTTTGTCGTCTGCCTTGTGCATCTACAAATGTGGCTTTAAACACTGTGGCCTGAGCCCCACAAGCCTTTTGATTTCATCTATTGTCCTTATACATTGCTAAAATTCCTGGCAAATATACTTTATGCCTCCTATGCTTCTTGCTTAAGTCGTCTTTTTAATCCTCTCCTGTGAAATGCTTTGAGAATGTCTAATCTGCCTGCTTGATTTTAGAATGAGCTCAAGACCTTCTGAGGCTTTGCACGAGCGAATGGACGCGGGCTAACTGAGTAAATCTGGATTCCATGTTCTCATCAGTAGCATGACAGGCTCAATGAATCCTTCACATAGCTGTCTTTGATGGGAGAGTGTGAAAGATTCATCTTCTACCAGAAACACTGGTATCCAGAGGAGAAAAAGAAGAAAGGCAATGCCAGGATTTGTTGTCTAAGTTCCTTATGTTCCAGATCAGCATGGTGATGGTGAGGCTCTTCTGCAAGCAAGTCCTGCTCACTGTGGCTCAAACCAAAAGTGTTCGTGGCCTCAAAAACAAGCCTTTACAAGCTTTGATAAAATCAGTATGTCTGTACCAAGTTTTATATTGGCAAGTTAGGTCAACCTGTATGACTACATTATAGACAAAGTAGTAATAAAATCCACTGCATCTTAGACTGACCATTTACATTTCAATTTTCTTTCATTCTCCACTATAGTAACTTCTTGTCTTTCTTGAGTTTCCCCTTGAGAACTGGGGTAAAATAAGTAGTTTATATTTTGACAGCCTCTGGGACAAGTGTGCCCTGGTGCATGTCTATGACTCCTACACATCACGAAGGCGAACCAAGAAGTCAGAACAAGGAAACAGCATGAAAACAAATGACCAGAGCCACGTCCTTGGTAGGTGACACTGAAGGAGTACCAGACTGTTAGAGGAACTTGCTTGCTTTCTGCAGGAAGCCCTAGGCATAGTCTGTTGAAGAGCAGCTTGTGTAATGTACTCAGTCAAATTCATTTCTCACTTGCACCTTCAGTAAATCAGGATACAGTGTGTAGGAGGTAAGTAGTTACTGAAGTTCTTAAGAATCAGCAAGAAACTTCCTGAATTTTCAGTCTGTTTCTGTTTTACAAGACTTAAAGACAAGAACTACCTTTCTGCTTCTGAATAAAACTTTTCTGATCCTTAAATTACTTTTTAAACTGAACTTGCCTACTAATTAAGTTCCAAATGCTGTATTCTAAATCTGTTTAGGAGCAGTGCATGTTTTGGTTTAGTGCAGTTTACCAAGTTAGCAAAAGCACTAAATGCAGTAGACATTATCCAGCTTGGAGTACATCCAAGATTGCTAGCAATGCCCTGATTTTTTTTTTTTTTTCCATATTTCCCAGAGGCTGGGTGTCCCTGTGTAATGGTCTGGCTGTGTTTGTCCCTTCCCTGTGGACTGCAAGTCACTGAAACCTTTTTCGTAGTTTTCTGATACTGCTGGAGTGAAGGAGACTATTGAATTATGGTGTGCAGGGATGCCTGAGTACATCAGGAGTACTGATGTTAGAAAGTCCCTCCTCAGCAAATAGAGAGGTTATTACTCACAGGAGTGTTTAAACAGAAAATTTGCCGCCTCCAAAAAAATCAAAGGCTGGGAAAAAAATCATTGGACATTTTTTCATAATTGCAGCATTACAGAGCTTATGACTGTGCTGCTATGTTTTATTTATTGTGCTTGTGTTAGCCAAATGTTACAGGCAGTGTGCTGTGCCACTGGAGCGGTGCCTGGGATTCTTTTCCATTCTGGAGTTAGGCATGTCAGTTAGGTTAGTCACTGAATTCAGGAGGGCAGCATTTGTCAAGCAGAAAAACTGAATGGAGCTAAGCAATTGTACACATGATAGACTGGACAGAGTTAACGATAATGTCTAATTAAAATCTTAATTACTCTTCCATCTAGACTGCTTGGAGATGCTCTCACATGTGTTGAATTAAACTGACATTTCTCTCCCCTTTGCTAGAAATACCTAGTGAACGTGTGATGCCTGGAGCTGTTGCTGGCTGTATCATCTCCTGTAGGATGCAGAAAGCCAATTGTGTCCTCCAGGGTCACACAAAGCCCTTGGAGCACGTGCTCCTCCTGCTTCCTATTGCCTTGTTCTTTGAAGCTAACACAGGGCTCTGATGCCTCAGAGAAAGGAAAGCAGTGCATGGTTACAAGCAAAATAGCATTTTGTAAATGAAAGGAGTTGAGCTGGGCCAGAGGACAGGAAAGCTGTCGGGGTGAGTAAACAATCCTTACAGAAGGAAGCCCAGGCCCTTTTGCTTTGACCTGTTTCTTATGACTATGTATGCCAGTCAATACAGCGAGCAAAGCAAGAGCCTGCATGGTACAGTCAGCTTGGTGAACTCAAAAGGGGAAGAAACTCGGCAGCTTTTTCCCTGTCCTGCTTTTATATGCCTCAAACAGAAGCTTCTTGCTGTAGCATCACAGAAGCAAGGCTGCAAGGGCTTTCTGGAGACCTTCTAGCCCAGCCTCTTTGCTCCAAGCAGACTTGCACCCCTGTCAGGCCAGGTTTAGAGACATTTTAAGGGTTGAAAGTCCACAGTATCAGTGGGCACATGAAAAGTGGTGGCCAAGTAGATGCTAACCAGAGGAGTTATCTGACACCGAAAAAAGACAATGTTCATATAGTAATATATTGTTTGAGGGAAAAGGGGGGAAATAAACATATTTACATATTTTCAAGTGCCTTTTTTTTTTTTCTTGGAAAATCCAGAAGCAATTACCTTGCCTCTTATGCAGTCCCCTTCATGTATACCATAAAATTCCATAGCCATAGAAAAACACAGTGCAGTACTCATTCACTCTGTTGATTGATTAACTACTACCATGAGGAATAAATTGTGGTGAATTATCCTACAAGGCAACAGGAGCATCTTTCCAGCTAACAGTAGTGGAATGAGATGCAAGGTAGCTCTGCGAGTACTTGCTGCCCTCTTGAGAAGCAATCTCAGGTCAAGGCTAGACTCATATCTTGCTGAAGCATGGGGCGGGATGTGTCATGTGTGATAGGGACACTTGGTTGTCACTGACCCTAGGGATAACTATGGCCAAATCACTCCCACTTAGTGCCATTCCCTTTGTCCTCTCCAGCTTTGCTCTGTGCTGACTGTGTAGCCTGTAGGGTCTCAGGGAAGGGAGGTCTCTCCTGAACGGCTTCAGACCTGTCTACAAAGCTCTGAGCAGAAGCGAGACTGCAAGTGGCTTAGGGCCCGTGGGAGGTGCTGTAAGGCAAGTGATTCAACAGTGTCACTTGCCTTTTGCACGTGGCGAATGCTGTCGTGTTTTACAGGGTTGGACCCTCGCAAAGCAATGACACGATAGTCTGTGCCTTAGATAGTCCTGATATTTTCCTGTTGCATTTCAGGCAATTTCTGTGGGATGTGAATGGGAAGCAAGGTATTTTTATGCATCTTAAACAGAGTACTTCCTCCGTTTGGTTACTGAACAGAAGGACCCGTTGCCTCAATGCACCTGCCTTGGCCTCTGATTTGTGCTGTATTTGATTTATACCATATTTGTACAGTATTGTTTCAAATGGATTTGATAATCCTAACAAGATTGAAGTAACTGTTGATCATGAGATCTGAGTGTGTTGGGGTGGGGGATAATGATTTAATAAACACACTGAGAATGCAGTCCTCTTTGCAGCATGGCAAAGAAAAGGTCTGAAAAGGAACGGTTTAAAAAGATGCTAGACGGAGCCAATAAGGTTAGTTGTAAAGGACTGGAAAAATGAGTTACACTTATGAGGAGGAGGCAGCAGCTCCACAAAAGCAAAGCATTCAGAAGCAGAGATTAATGCATATGTTAACATAATCAAGAAAAAAAAATCATTATTTACCATAATTGTTTCAGACTGTGGCTTGAAGGCAAAGGAAGATGACAAAGAGAATAGGCAGGAGATCTCTGTGGAGTTAAGAGCTCAAAAGCCTGGTGGCATGGCCAGATAGTGGTAGAAGATTCTGAGCCTGGACAGCATATGTAAAGCATCAAAGCAATCTCAGGTGGATTCAGAGTGGCCTTTCTACAGGATTAGGTAGTGGTGCATGCCCCAAAAATGACCGAAGCAGACAAGTGGCTAAGACAAAAAATCAGTGCAAGTATTTATTTGGGCACTTGGAGCTTCTTCTACAACTATATTGGGAAAACTATCTCTATAAATTTGTGGGCTAGTGGAAAGCAAATTACAAAAACATATTTTTATAAATCATGACCTAAATGTTTGAAATCTGTTCCAAAAGGAGGTAGTTAAAAATAGACGTTAAGCTCACTAAGATGCTTCTTGCTGAAGATAGTGCCTTCAAATATTGAAGGCATTAAGCTCTACCAAGGAGATAATGAAACAGAAGGGATTTGATTACTAGACATTTTAAGTAAAAAATTGACAAACTCAAATGAGAAGTCCACAGCAGTGCATCATTCTGTTGCTTTCAAAGGAATTTCAAAAGTTTTAGATGAGAGGTGATCAGAAAACCCAGGTACAGGGGACATGGAAGCCCCCTGTTGCATCTTAGAAAACTGCTACATGCAGCAGGTTTCTGTACAAAGGACTTGACGTTGTAATAACACACCACGTATTCAGTCAGGTCCTGAAGCTGACAGTAAATTCCAGCTCTTGTGGGGTGTGATGGAGCCTTCCTTCTGCCAGGAACAGCCTTCCCGGCCAGCTCAGGAGGGTGCTCAGCGTGGTAGCACCAGCGGCTTGGCTGGACAACTCTGTAACTGCAGACCCGTGGGCAGAAACTGGAATTGTCCCTGGAAGCTCCCAGGTGCGGAGTTGCCACCTGGTGCTACTTTCATCCCCCTTGAGGGACCTGGTGTCCCTGGGGTGTCAGAAACTGGAGCGAGAGGCTGGCCATGGCCCTGCCACCACATCCATCTGCAGCCTCCGTCTCGGGCTGATTGTGTGGCTCGAGGTGACAGCAGCCTCCTCCCCAGAGCCAGGAGAGGTGGAAACAGAAATCTCTCCCTCTTGGCTAGGTAGTGCTTGAGGGGCAGAGGGATCTGGATAGAGCTTTCATGGATCTGCTGCCCTGCACTTTTTGGAGTGCATGTGGGAAGTCAGTGATAACTGAAGGAAAGTAAGGCCAAAAGGGTCGGAGTGTGGTGAGATGCACATGCCCCCACGTCAGGGCTCCCTGCGCAGCTTTTCCCCATCCCCGTTCCCAAGCCTGCATGTGGGGCCCGAAGGAAGCTCAGGGCTATGGGCGGTCTCTCCTTTACCCACCCCGCCATGTCCCCAATATCATACCTAGGCTGCAGGAATGGGCAAATGGCACACGGCAGGGAGCGTGCACCAGGCTGAACCTGGCATATGGAAGTGGTGTGAAAGGCACTTTGGAGGCTCTTTATTCCCTGTTTTCACAATTATTACACTATTTATGTATGGACTGCTAAGGAACTGCTTGTTCAATATGCATGCACTCTTAAATATGATGTTAATAGGCAGGTTATGACAGTGATTGACTTGCAACCTTGTTGGGTGGGAATATTCCTGGTGCAAAAGCAGCTTGCAAGAAAGAAAACCGCAGTAGGCACCGTCTTGGCAGTCCGGGATTGATTCAATACTCGGCTAATACTTTGTCCCCAGTGGAGCCCTAACCTCAGACCTAGTAGCCCAACAGTCTGCATGGATCCAATATCCACAAGAAAAATGCCCCAGCAGGGCAAGCTGAGGAGCTGTCATTACCCAATACTCGCGCTCCCAGATAAACAGTCGCTTAGTTTCTGAGGCAATGTGAAGTCACTCAGTAGCCCGTGTAGGTTCCCTATCTGTAAGGCTCAGTGCACCCAGTGCATGGGGCTCCGCAGGCTCCGGGGCTGCGCAGGGCTCCGCGACGGCTGCGGGGCCCACACGGGGACGGGGCCAGGGCCGAGTCCCGGCCTGGCTGGCCCCGCGCTCGGCTGCCGCTTCCCCCGCCGGCCTCACCGCCGCCTCGGCCCTGGCCCCAGCTCCGCGCCCCGCGCGCTCGCCGCTGTGCCCACCGGCCCCGCGCTCGGCTCGGGCCGCCCCGCCGGGACCCCCGGCACCGGCTGCTCCCGCCCGTACCATATGGGGCAGCCCGTACCGGGCTGGCTGTGGCTCCGTTGCGACCCGGTACCTGCTCCTGCAGCTGCTGTTACTCCCGTCTCGTTTGGGCTCCGGTCCTCGCCCGCGCCCGGCGGACACTTCTGTGGAAACAGGGAGGGGCAAAAGGCAGGAAAGAGGCGGGAAGTGGGACAAGGAAGGCAAGTGCAGGAGAAGAGGACGAGGGCGGGAAGCAGGTTAAAAGACACAGAAAAAGAGCATGAGAAAGGGGGAAAAGGCAAAGAGAAAGAGTGGAGAAGGAGAGCATGAACAGCACTGAGTGAGGCAGGAAGGAGTGACAGCAATAGCGCCAGATAGGAGGAAAGAAAGAAGCAGAGAAGCAAAAACACAGCGAGAAAAAAGACGAGGACAAGGAGAGCCCCTAGAGTCTTCTCCTGCTGCTGAGGGCAGAACATTGTGCCCAGTTCCAAGCATTGTCCTCTTTTGCGGCTGGTCCCTCACCTGGCTCGTGACTCTGCTGCACTGGGGGCTAGATGTTCACTCTATGCAAGCTCAAATCCCCTTTTTGCTAGCTCCAGGCAGGACTGTGGAAGCGGCAGTTTAAGAGATCATGCTCTGTCCGGGACGCTAAAAACTGATAATGCCAAATCTCTGCTGGTGACCTCCATCAACACCCTGAAGGTAATTGGGCACTGAAAAGCAGGTTGGTGGTCCCATGACAGGCTCCTGCTTGTCATCCTGCTACCTACAGGTTGCCGTGTCATTTTCTGAATGAGTTGTCACATGGATAACTGTGATGTGACCCTGGACCACGAGATTGGAGACACATCTGTACTTTTGGCCCATGGCGAAGGAGCAGATGTTGTGGGGTGTGTGTGCATGCGTTTCTGAGTGCTGCTCTCAGGATGTGAGCAGCCTGTGCTGCGGTCCCATGCATTCCTGCTCTGTCCCCAGGCTGTTTGCAAACATTTCCCCTTAGGCCCGGCCAAGGACTTCATGAGTGCCCTCATGGAGAGCTTGCTGTGTACCCAGCCCGTGTGTGCAAGGGCCACCGTGGGGTGCATGCTGCCGGCAGTGCGGAGAGCGAGTGCTGCAGGAGGAGGTGAGAGGGGTGTTTTTTCCATTGGCCTTTGGCTGTTCTCTGGCTGAAGCCAGGCATTTCTTCCTGCCTTCCTCCTTTTGAGTGCCCCAATTCGTGAGTGTCCTTTACTGCTGCGTGCGGAGCACCCCGCAGAGCCCCAGGCACTTTGTGCTGCGGGTGCTGTTCCCCCCGGGCTGCTCTCGCCAAGGGCTGGAGCTCGACAGCCTCCTCCAGAAGCGGCTGCCCATGGGCAGGTGTGCGCAGTCGCCCTTCCCTGTGCAGACAGAGCCAACCCTGGGCACCCCAGCGTGAGGGTGGTGGTAGGAAGCAGATGGCCTTTCCCCAAGAGTGGCTGAGTGCTGCTGCCGGCCTGTGTCCCTGTTCCAACGTCGCCATTACCAGCCCCATTGCAGAGGCAGGGCCGCCTCTTGTGAGGGTGCTGCAAGAGGCTGAGGATGTGGGCGCAGGGAGAAGGTCTGTTCCCTTGGAGCGACACGAGGCAGCTTTGGAGGAGTCGGGGGAGAAGCTCCCTGGGGTGCCCCCTACTGATGCCCCTCAAGGGAAAGCTGAGGGCAGGTGGAAAGAGCAGCCAGAGGAGCGAGGGCTGCGCTCGGGAGCCGGGCAGCGGCCAGGCTGCCCTGGAGCCTGGCACGGTGCCGTCAGGGGCGTTGGTGCCGCTTGGCGTCTGCTTCCCCACTTGTGCTTCAGCCGCGGAGAGTTTGCTGCCCTTTGCGAGTGCCCGGGGAGCCTCGTGGGGCTGTGCCGGGGCAGCGGGAGCAGTAGCGCTGTGGGCAGCCAGGAGAGTTTGGTGCGTGCGGGCCACAAGGCCACAGTGTGAGCTGCAGGCCGAGCTGGAGGCCGAGCTGGAGCCCAAGGTTTTGCAGCGGTGTCAGGGCTGGCGCTGGCCACGCGCCACAAGGAGCGGTGGCTTTGGCTGCTGTGGAAGCCAGGAGCGTGGGCGTCCCTGGCAGCACCTGGCACATCTCACTTGGCGAGGTGACTGTCACAGGATAAGTGGGGCAGGGGAGCGGTGAGTGACACAATGCACCTCACTCATGTGAAAGAAATAGTAATAAGTTTTATTGATGTGGACAATGGCTTAAGGAGATTCTGTTTCAGGATCGCTTCCTGTTTCACATGTGGCATACTAGATACACACAGAATTAGTAGGGAGACCCTCGTGCTGAATCACGGGGCTCAGATGGGACCCCCTTGCTTTCCAAGCTCCTTCTGAGAGGAGCGTGGCTGCAGTTGGATCCAGTCGCACACCTGGTCAGCAGTTTGTGACTAAAGGATTTTGTGCACGGTTATGTCAGTAAAGTTCCCGAGTCCAGAAAGCTCTAGTCACTTAGCACGGATCAGTTGTGGCTCTCGGGTCTCTTAACCTCTAGGAGTATCCATGAGAGGTGTCTGTGCCCTTGGTCCGTGCCCAAGGGGAGCTGGGGTTGCGCAGCCTGCTGCCATGCACGGAAAGCAAAACAGGCTCTGGGGCTCTCCCCATATTTGTGGGAAAAGAGGTTTGACTTCTAGTCATTCGTTCCTTTCAGAGGCATTTTGACTGGCGTGTGCTCAGTTAGACCTTAGGTCCCCATCAGAATGCAGCCATGAGGACTGTTATTGCTGGTTCTTGTGTGGATGGGGGGAAGAGATCTGAGTGGGAGAAGCAGCCTGTGGCTGTCCCCCCGTGTGAGTGCGTGTGCCGAGGCTGCCTGGGCAGTGGGCGCAGTGCCCTGCTGTGCGCGGAGCTGCTCCTGCAGGAAGGGCCTTAGCGGGAGCCTCTTGCCGGGCAGGATTCCCGCTGGGCAAACATGCAGCCCATGGCCACGGCTCTGTGTGCGGAGGAGAGGCAGCCGGTGGGGCAGGGAGGGCTCAGAGGGGCCCCAGGCAGGACAGGCGTCTTGCCTGGCGTGACTCGCGTCCCAGGGCTAGTGACAGTGTGTCAAGGCCGGCTGTCGCAGAGCAGCCTGAAGGCGCGAGGGAGGCTGAGGTGCCGAGGGGCTCCAAGCCCAGCAGCTCAGGAGCTCTCGAGCACTGAGGCTTTTGCTTTGTGCGCAGCCGGACAGGCAGCTGCGGTGCTGCGAGGCTGGAAGGCAGCGCATGGCGCATGGGCAGAGCCGTGCTGGTCGGATGAGCATCTGGGAGGGATGTGGGCCGGGCAAGTTCGTTTCTGACCTCTGCTTCTAAGCAGTGATTTCCCAAACTGTCAGATGCGGCAGAGGAATCTGGCGACCCTGGGAGTGTGGGACAGCGGGCGAGAGGCGTCCCGGGACTGCTGTCGCCCATGTGCAGCTCCCTGTGGGTGCTGAGCAGTTGTTTGGAGGTGCACATGGGAGCAGCCACCAGACAGGCTTTCCCGGGCACAGGGGAAAGAGGTGCTGCGCTGCGTGGCCTGCATGATGCCCTGCACGGCACCCTGGGCGCCTCCGCCTCCCGCATGAGGTCCTCCTCCTGCAGAGAGGTGGGGGAAGCGATTCCCAGACTCGTGCAGCCCCTGCAGGACATGTCCCCCATCGTCTGTACGGGAAGAAGCAGCAGGATGAGGTCTAGGGTCAGCTGGTGAGTGAGCTCTGTACCCAGGCCACGTCCCTGTGGCCGGCTGCCCCATAGCCCCTGGACCGCGGGGCCGTCCAGGTGCCCAAACACAGATGGATGGAGGGGCTTTTGCGCCTGCAGATGAGCCCCCCCCATCCCTGCTCTGCCCTGGCCGAGACGGCCCCGCGCTGCTGGGGAGGCTCCTGAGTGCAGCGCGAAGCTGCTGCGCGCGGAGCTGCCGGGCAGCGCAGGCAGCAGCCGTCCCCGTCCTGGGAGAGAGGCGGCACCGGCTCTCGTGCTGCTCCCGGCCACGTGCCCGGTCCAGGCTGCTGTGCCGGGCCAGATGTGCTGCCCTCCTGTGCATGGCTGAGCAGGGGCATTTTTCTCTTGCTCTTTCTCTGCTGTCTTGTCTTGTCTCTTGTTCCCTCTCTTTCTCTCTCTTGGTCTTCTGCTTCCCTGTCCTGTTCTCTCTCTGCACTTCTTTCCAACTCTCTTCTTCCTCTCATTTTCTTTCTCTCCCTTTTTTGCCTTTGCTCTTGTCTTCTCCCTGCATTTCTCCCTTCCTCTCTTCTCTCTCTGTTTCCCTCTGCCATTCCGCATATTCAAGCACGGTGCATATTCAAGCAGGAGACTCAGCTGTTGCAGATGTTATTACAGGCAGTTCTGAGGAAGGCAGATCGGTTGATTGATTTTGTTGTTTCGTTGTTCTTGATTGTTTTGGGTTTAAGTAGAATTAGAAAGTATTTGTTTTTCCAAACTGTGATCGCATCTCTGTTTGTTCGGGCTGTTAATGACAACAATACAGTTCAGCATGAGGAGAGAGATCCAGTCGTACTAATTTAAAGAGTATGATTGTCCCAAGTGCCTCCATAGAAAGGTCAGGAGAGTTCACACAGTCATCCCTGACTTCCTCTGCCTTTTGTAGCCTCGGCAGAGCGCTCTTTACTTGCAAACCCATTTTTTTGGTACCGGTAGCTATGGGACTCTGCTCAGTCCTTGCTAACAGTGCACATCCCGCTCTGCGTCTCCTGCGTTTATGGGACAGCACCGCTGCGTTGGGCATCTCTGGAGCATCAGCGGGAGCTGGAGCTCTCCTTCTTCTCTGATTCCGTTCTCTGGAGAGCAGGAGGTGTGAGGCATTTCAGCGGGGCTGGGGCAGTTGTTCTGTTCTTGGTTTTCCTTCGTTCTCAGCTGCAGCCCAGCCACCACAGTGCCCAGCATGGCTAGTGCTGCCAGGGGAAGATGGGCATGCTGGCTGAGTGCCCATCTGGAGTTTTGTCTACACCACTTTCCAGGGATTCCCGCGTGGGAGCTGCAGCCGCCTCCCTCAGCCTCCCAATCCCCTTGGGGACACCTCCTTCCCATAGGAGCGCTTGGCTGTTAAACCTGTGGGACTCGCAGCGGGGACCTGTGTGGGGCTGCTCTCCTCTGCTGAGCCTGACACGCAGAGCTCGCTTGAGGCCCTGCTCTCCCCCGCAGCGCCCAGCGCCTCTGTTCTTGCCACACGTGCCGGCACTCGGACAGAGCGCGAGCTCTCGGCACCGCTGCAGGCACCGGGATCTCTGTGCACGAGGACGGCCGCCTGCTCGTGGAGCTGGAGACGCAGGCCGCGTGTAGAGGTGAGAGGCTTCGCGCTGACAGAGACAGGGAGCGCCTAGATTTGTAGCCGGCAGTGCTGGCTTCGTGCTTGCAATTCGTTTTGGTTCTTCTGTCACATAAGGCTAGTCTCAGATCGGTCCTGTTTAACAAAAGTATCAAACACACAGTGTTGCCCACTGTGACCTTCCCAGGTATTTTGAGGATCAGAATGTGACACGGGTCTGATGCCTCAGGATCGCCGACGTTCAAATCTCTTTCTCACCTAGCTTGCTGGCAGTGCAAAGCCAAGGCGTAGATTCGCTCCGTGCCTGATTGTTCTGGTTGTGCAGTTCAGATGAACTTTCTTAAGTTCCAGTGAAGGATGCAAATTTGAGGTTGATACCAAACCCCCTGAGGTGCTTGTGCCCAATCTAACAATTTAGGCAGCTGCTGAGCTCGGTGCCTCAGGAGCCCTGGCTGCTTTGGGCTCAATAATTTCCCTTAACTCCTAGTCAATGGAAACCTCGCTCTGGCTGTGTGGGACAGATGAGCGGCCGATGAGATGGCCTGAGAACTGGCTGGATGGCAGAGCTCAGAGGGTGGTGATCAGTGGCGCTGAGTCCAACTGGACGTCTGTAGTTAGCAGTGTCCCTCAGGGGTCAGTACTCGGTCCAGTCCTATTCAATTTATTAATCAGTGACCTGGATGAAGGGATGGAGGGCCCTCTCAGCAAGTTTGCAGATGATGCCAAACTGAGAGGAGTAGCTGATAGCCCAGAGGGCTGTGCCGCCATCCAGAGGGACCTGGACAGACTGGACAAGTGGCAGGTGAGAAACCTCATGAAGTTCCACAAGGGCAAGGTCCTGCACTTGGGGAGGAACAACCCCAGACACCAGTAAGGCTGGGGACTGAGCTTCTGGAGAGTAGCTCTGTAGAGAGGGACCTGGGCATCGTGGTGGACAACAAGTTGACCCTGAGGCAGCAGGGTGTCCTCATGGCCAAGAAGGCCAATGGGATCCTGGGGTGCATTAAGAAGAGCGTCTCCAGCAGGTCGAGGGAGGTGATCGTCCCC
>JAVCKT010117046.1:8251-21519 GCA_032273925.1 Rhynchotus rufescens
ACAACTGTAAATGCTGCCCATCGGGTATTGTGTATGTAGAGATCTTTGCCTAAATCAGTGCCAACTACAAGAACACTTAGGAGTTTTTGTCCAGAAAGACAACTGCAAGGAAAAGAAGATGTAAAAAGCAACTGACTGATGCTTAACTAATGTGCATGGTATTTAGGTCAACCAGGTTAAATTCTTCACTTTCACTCATCTGCTTTTTCTTACTGTGTTTGCAACTTAAAATAAAGGCAAGTTCTTTGCTTTGGTATGTAAGTGTTGGCTATTACCAGATTTCTCTGCAACATGTATTACTTTGGGCTCAGTGGCTAGGTGCTGCCTAGCGTGTTAATGGACATGACTGTGCTAACAGAGTTCCTGCACTGGAAGAGACTGCCTTATGGCACGCTACACCCCAGGGTGCAGCAGGCAAAACTGCTTGGATTTGATGAAACCATTGGACTTAGCTGACCTGCTCAGGTTCTCCACGACAACTGTTGGTAAAGTGAGTTCAGGGTTTCCAAGCTGCATGTTGGTGGCCTTGTCCTTTGGGGCAATCCTTCCCTCTTTGTGATCCAAGTGAACATTGGTACGTACCTAGTGGCTATGCTGAAGTGGGACAGTTTTTCTGCATGCATTTGGCTCTGATAATACTTAAAGTGGGGTTAGTAGCTGACCCAAATTTCATAATGTCATTTACTCTCTGGCTACTGATGGTAAGAAAGCTCCTCTGCCTGCCAAGGGCTCAGGGCCTGCTTCTCTCTGCAGGTCCTTCCCCTTCTGGGAGGACTGATGGGGCTCCATGAGGAAATGGGATTGGGGCATGATGGGCCTTGTCCGCAGCCCCCCGAGGTGTTTGCTGTGTAGCTTTGTGTGCAAACATGTTAACCCAACATGCTTGACAGGGCTCTTGCTCAGCATGTGGGAGTGAGGTGCATGACCAGGGTCTTAAAAGGTGAATTTTGCAGCTGAGTCATGGGTTTTGCAGAGCTCCAGGGGCAGTGGTACCTCACGCGCTTGCATTTTTTGCTCTCTAGAAGATACCATGGGAGCTACAGTAGGTGGTTTAACAGCATCATTTAGCTGTTAAAACCCGTCTCTAATGCATAACTTAACCTGATTTGCCTTTTGACATTAGTCCAGCTGTGACAGATTTATGAGTAACTCGTGTTTCTTTTCTCTTTTAAAAACAAATCACAGAAAACTTTTAAATGCTCTTTGCTGGTAAGCAGCAGTTTTCTCAGGCAGTCTACAAAGCAACTGAGCAGAGAGAAGCCCTAGAAAAAAGTAATTTTGTAAAAATAAACTGGCTTAACTCTGATGTGCTTTGCTTTTGATTAAGTTTGAGGCCTTACTCATTGCTCCAAATAGTTAAGAACCAATTCTTTATCATTTATAAGGCCACAATATACAACTCCCTAGTCAGTCCAAGCTTATATGTTACCATAGATCGCAAAGCAGTAGAAAGTAACTCCATCAAGAGCAGATGAGAAACAGACACTGAATTGAATTCAGAGGCAACCTAAATTGGCCTACCCTACATGAAATTCCAACCAGTAATTTCACTTTAAAGTCATAGGTTTTAAATATTTAGCTGCTTTCTTATTCAAAGTATCCTTTGGAAGGACAAAAGAGGAGGTACAGCTTCAGGGATACCCTTGTCCATTTGTATTTCTTTCCCTATGCTTCTGCATAGGATGAGCTACTACTTCATTATGCATAGGAGTGTCATACAATCATATAACGACTTTTAGTTACATTAATATCCATTTAAGTTGCTTGTTAAAAAGCATAAGACAGATTGCTTTCAGACTGTGAAAATGGCTAAGAAAATAGAGGTTGAAAATGATCAGTGGAGAAGCTTTTTCTCAGCCATTTTTTTGAGCTATTCTGGCTGAGCGATGTGGATTTTGCTTCAAATGTGCAGCTGCTTTCCACATTGAATCCAGCTTGAAGTGGGTGTCTTGTTTTGGGCAAGTCAAAGGCAGCTGGATAAGATGGTGATTTACATGTGCTTGTCTGCTGTGCTGCTGCGCTCTTCTACGCTTGTTTGAAACAGCTGCTCTCACAAAATGTTTTTAACTTTTTGCTCAATTTCATTTTGCATTCTTTACACTATCCTTTTGACATCTGAAAATACTTTCATTTCTTTAATTGAAATTCATGCATATATATATATATGCTGACTATGAGCTGTAATTACTAAGCACTCAGTCTAGCTTAAAATTTGATACTTTGGCACTGTAAATGTGCAGCCTTGGCTGCAAACTAGAATACAGTTTAAAGAAACAATTTGAAGCCTGATGAAGTCTGTAGAAAGTTATCTATTGAATTTACTATTCAGTACCAGTCCTGGATAAAATTTGACATGCAGTCATCATTTTTTTTGAGATTGTAAATGTGTTGTAAAAAAGAAATCAAATGACATTATTGTACTAGAAGAGAACAAAAAATTTTTTCCTTAGGACTGAAACTGCTTGCCAAATCCATAGAAAGTGTCTCCTTTGTGATATGATAAGGCATTTTCTGTTTTTTAGGGCTTTTTTTTGTTTTGTTTTTTGTAAATATGAGTTCCCTGCTTATGTGCTTAAGATGCAGCTATTTTTCAGGGAGTGAGGGACAGCAGCTGCTATCTATGTTTAGACAGAAATGTTTGTGGTGTTGGCTTTGGCTTTGGCTTTCCTGTCAAATTATTCTTGCTGAATGTGGCTGTCTCTTCAGAGATGGATAGGGTGTGTGTAAGTCGTCTCCAGGCTGAGTCTATAGATGACAATTTCTCACCTTGTATGCTGTATCCTCAAGTGCTTTCTCATATTTTTGGGGAAAGCTCAGTTTCACATTGACACATATTTCACAATTTCTTAAGGGTATACAATTTATTCTGTGGTCTCAATTAAAAATAATTTAAGCCTGTTCTTTCCAGTTGTCTTAAGACCAGTCATCAGGGCTAGTCTGGTAGTTTTGTTTCTTCCTTTTATATAGATTTGGTTGAAGTCTTTTCACTTTGTAGGCTCAGTTGTCTCAGTGTTTATTATGCGTCTTTTTTATATAGAGATATATCTAGTTCCTTTTAAAGCAAAAGGAAATTGAAATTTAAAGGAAAAGAGAAACACATATTAAAGTATGTATCCAAACAGATTTTTTGATGTATTTTGGTCATGCATACGTTTTCCCTCTGTGGGTAACATAGCACATGGTACTATTGCAGAATTGCCTCTCAACTCTTGCTGTCAGAGAGCCATCCTCCTTGCCAGCAAGACAAGATTCAAGTATTTAAGAAGTGATTTCTCATTTCATCCATTCTCATTGGTGTCTTGTCGTTGCAGCATGTGAGTTTTGCCCAATCCAGCTCGTTCCTGTTGCTACCCCTTGTGCTCCCCTCCAGATAATACTCGACTTCCCCTGACGTTCAAGCCTCTTCACTGGGTTAGTAAGCTTGGGGTGGGCAAGTGCTGTTGCTCTGGTCACTGTGTGGCTAGAATTGGAAAAACATGTGAGCCTGAGTGGTAATTTGCAACTATGGTGGTGCTGGTTAGCAGTATTTGGGAACTGCTAAGTATTTCCACAGCTCTATCTCAGAGCTCCTGTGCTTCCTTTTGTTTGTTTTTGTTTTCTTTTCCTCTTTCATAACAGAGTAACTTGTATTGTTGTGCTTGAAATGGGAGTGTAATTTGTTTCTGTAAGGCTTTTTAACATCAACAGCTACTTGAATGGAGTAAAAGAATTCATTTTTTATTTACTTGTGCTACTGAGGGCGGCAAGCAAAGCTACTCACAGGTAGGTAAGTGAACAGATAATCTACAGGTTGATTGGTTTTGTTTTTCCTCCCCACATATTTTTTCCTCCCCACATATTGCAACTTTTCTTATTCTAGAGCGGGAATATTCTGAGAAGGTAGCTCGTAGTGCTCAGACTGAAAGATCAGGTAATGCTCTAGTCTGCTAGTGAGTACTTCCTTATATTCAAATACTAACCCAAGAATACCAGTTGACAATATAAATAGAGCATTAAGCAAATTTGTTATTTAAAAGTTAGCTGTAGAATACTATGAGTTTGAGGTTATCATTAGTTCTTGTGGCTGCATCTTTGAATTTTTGAGCTCTGGGGATTCTTAGACAACAGGAGTCAGAACTGAGGGATTATCTTCTCTTTCGTAGCTCTATCACTGTTGTTTATGTATAGTTTTCCATTGCTTGAGAACCATGTGTTCTTGCTGTCAAAAGAGATGCTGCTTGTTCACAGGCTGGGAGCCATCGTTCTACTTGGACTTTTGTAATACAGCTATACCCAGCAATCAAATGCAACAAATGATTTGGATTGTTGTCTTATATTAGACGGTCTAAGCAGTTTTTGCCATGAATAACTGACACCTGTGTATCTATGGTCAGAGGCTGCTATGATGAAGAGCTGACAAGACTAGGAATTTTTCATTTTTAGGGCCTTTGAATTGGAGAGGAGGGAGGTTGGATTATGCCTGTGGTCTCTCTGGACTCGGAAAATGGGATTTGTAGGCAACTTTGTAGCTTTTTACAGTGACACTGAAGAGAGAACACATGCCATGTTGGTGAAGATACGAGCCTTTGTGTTCACAAACAGGATACACAGCAATAACAAGAAGTATTGGACAGAAAATGAACCAAGAAAAAGAAGGAACACGCTGCTGGTAATTGTAGTATATAAATTTGAGTACATTTGACAGGTTTGATGGATTTGTGCAGGTGTGAAAACCGTAAATGACACAGGAACAAAAATGCCTCTGAAAAAAAATGCAGGAGATGATGTATCCGTGAGAAAAGGACATATTTGGATGATAAACTAGCACATTCTGGTGGTTCTCCAGAGGACTAGTGCCAAGATACTGGTACCTCCTTGTATGCCTGTAGACCTTGCACTTGTTTTTCTTGTTCAGGTTTTGTTGTGAGGAAAGATGGTTCCATGCTCAAGCACAGGTAAGAAACTCTGGCTCAAATAAAGTCACTGCTTGTGATGTAACTGACAGCAAGAGCACAGAAGAAATCTCTTTAGATTAAGGATTCTCCGGTATATCCTCCCTGCTTGTTAAAAAGAAATACCAGGATCTGCCTATTTGTTATGCTTACAAAAGGTACGTTGATAGTTAGAACATCATGGTCTTAGTATAAAAGGAAAAAAAATAAGCTTGCGTCCTTAGTTTCTTCTCCTGAGTCTAACAGAACATGGTAGGTTTTCTGCAGTGAATATTCTGACAAAAGTCTCTATGCAATTTTAAATTACTACTTAAATGATTTATATTTTCACATGGAAGAAGTGAAAAAGCTCAAGATGAGAATGATTTCAGAGAAAATTAGTGGTTTATAAGGCTGCGGCAAAGCACTCCATCTTAACAAGGAATTGAAGTGATAGATATTGAAAGGTAAGAATAGAGCATTCTCTTGACTGTTCTTATCCTTCTTATCGTTCGCAAGCCAGACTACATCCTTCTCTTACATCAATAAACCTAGTAGGTGTAGGATATTTCACTGGTGCATAGTGCAGGCATTTTTGAAGCTATTCTGTAACAAAATACTTGTGACATCAGTGTCCTGTTTTTTTCTCTTTTTTGTAAGAGCATGAAATTTGATTAGGTAGAGAACACATCTGTTGGAGTTGAAAGCTGAGCTGCTGTAACACCCTGTGTCCTTACATAGAACTCTTGGCCAGCTGTTGGGCACTGTGGGACATGGAGTACAGACAGAACCACCACCAGAGGAGGGAACAAGCAGAGAGCAGGGAACCACTGTCCAAACTAACTGAAGTTATCTGAGGAGTGATTGCCCACCCTGTCTCCACAAGTCAGAGCTCTCAGACGGCAATTACTTTTGTGTTCTGTATTGTAAGTGGAAATAGGCAATGGCCAGTTTCTCATCCTTTCTTTGTGACGACACCTAAGAGTGTGTAAGAATATGTATTCATCCACAGTCATGTTCTCAGGTGAGGCTTATAATACCAAGGAAGTGATGTTGCAGGTTGCTTGCAACTAAAAAGCCGTTTACTACGCAACTGTAGCAGGTTTTTTTTTCCTGCTGTGATTTACTGTGTTGAAGTTTGGATTGTATACAAAAATAATACTTTGTGCTGTTTGCAAGGTTTCCTACCATAATGATATTGGCGTTCATTTGCTGGGTTTTTAGTCATTCCTGAAAATTAGTGTTGCTAAAACTTTAAGGAAGACATGTTAGTTCTTTTGTTTTCACCTTTATAGTGAGAAACTATAATATGTCTTGCACTTTCCTTGCTTTTAACAAGAGCCGTCTACAATGCAGATTCCCACCAAGGCTCTGTAACGAGCAGTACTGCTAGTGGAGGTGATCTTGCTGGTATCTCGTAGAGGAGCCTCTGTCACTTGCAAGGAGAGTAACAGTGATTAACCTTAGGAATAACTGCATAGTACTGCTTCCCTCTTCAGGGCTAGAACTAGTTAAATTATTCAGACGCCATGTAGGTGAATGTCTTCTAGTGTTACTAGTATACTCTTTCTCCTAGGACTCCTCATTTCTCTTCAGGGGAAAGCTTTCAATGCGTGTGTACTGCACCTGGCAATTTTCAGACTTGCTTGCCCATCAGTAGACTTTGAGCTGAATAAAGTTGGACTATGACAAGCTGCTAAGTCCGTGTGCAATGGAAAGAGAAAGAATATATATATATATATATCTTTTTAATGGGAGAAAAGAGTTAGTGGGCGTTATAACTAAGAGAATTATATTACGGGTGACTTTTGAAGTACATAGTCTGCAGAGGTAGCAGAGAGAATCCCAAACTGGACAGAGACAGGTGGTCCATAACCATTTGTGTGTGTCATTGTAAGGAGTCTGAAAACAGTTTTTAGCCCGAAAGGAGGGGCTCGTTGCTGAAGCTGGGTGAATGCTGGTCCTCCGAGAGGACAAGTTGTCATTTTTCTACAGATTTTTGCATGCGTTGCAGTTTGGAGAGTTGAGAAAGCTTATAAGCTTTTGCTAACCCTTGCAATTTCTGTCATTGCTACGCGTTATCCTACCCGTAGGACTATAGGCAGCTTAATCTCTTAAGCTGTTTTACTTCTTAAATTATGCATATTTTCCCAAAAACTTAAGTCTTCACTGTACCCTTCCCATGGCTTCCTTCCTTCCCATTCAAGCAGAGAGGCAGCATGAAACAGTGTTCAGGCAGCCTGCCTTGATGCTCTTCGTTCTCACGCTTGATGAGATGCTTTGGTATGACTGATTGTAAGTGACAACTTTGTCAAAGAGTGCATAGAAACCCAAGGCTGCTGTTGCTGCCTTAAAATAGTCATCTGTAAAATAGTTTTCCATGTAGTTCAGCAGTACCAGACTGCTGCACAGCGATGCCATTCAAAATAGGCTGGTTTAGTCAGTTCGACAGAAAATGGCGATGAAAGAAAAAGTAGAGACTCTATCTCTTGCTCCCAAAAGGGGTTATAAGCAGCTTAAACCTCAGCAAGCTTCCTCTGAGATAACTGCTGCTCAGTATTCTGCATTGAGCATGCATTCGCAGTCCCTGGGATTCATTATAGATAACTTTGTGATGAGAGCTTATGATCTTCTAGTGAGAGAAAATGGGTTTAGGCTAACGGGTTTAGTATGGATTCAGAACTATAAGACAATGAGGAACATAATTTGTAATTAAAAGACAAAGTTTTAAAAAAAAAAACTGAAGTGTAAGAAATTTGCATATATCCACAGTTAAAATCTGTGCACTTAAAATCTGGTTTATTTTCATTGGCATGATGAGAAAGGGATTGGCTAGTGAAGGGATCTTGTCTCTTCTGGCCATGCAGTTTGAAACCTAACTGCTTTTCTTAAGGACACTGGAATTTGCATTTGGACAGGGGTTCGATAATCTGCACCAGAAAGGGCAAGTTGAAAAAACCCAGTCTGGAGTGAAAGCATCTACACAGTGTCAGTATTGGGGCATGTGTAAAGCAGTGCTCAGCAAGCCATGTTAAGCTTAGGAAACTGTCCTTGTGAAGGGCAGTCTGCCTTGAGCTCGAGCCTCAGTTCCAGCGAAGCACACAGGCAAAAGCTAGCTTAGGTGTTGCGTATTTGTCCTGATCAGGAAGTTTCACTTGACTAATTACTTGATTATCTAGTGTGTGGGGAAAAGATACATCCAGAGAAGGGACAGCTTGTAGTCTGATCGGTTCTTGTAGCTTGTAAAATTTCTTTTGAATCCTGTAGGTCTGGGAAGGAGTCTGCTCAAGACGAGGAGCTGTCTTGTATTTATGGTTAAGAATTAATCAAAGAAACATATACTTTGCAAGTAAACCTATTGCTTGCAACAGATATTAATGACTTAGAGTGGTGACTGGGAGTCCCCAAAAATCATTGAGTTGTTTTTCTTGTAAAAGAATCTTTCTGGGTGAATTCTCATTTTCATCTTTTGAACCTGTGTTGAGGTTGTGCTCAGCCTCTTCTTTGCAAATGAAAGGGACAGCAACTGCTCATTTTAAGAGAAATTTTTTTTTATCTGATGCTTTGAGAGAAACATCCAATATCATTGCACTTGTGATGCTGTAATAAGAGTTGTTAGCACCAGCTTGTTTTTCCTATCAGTGATAGGAAAAACAAGCCAATGCTGGTGGTGTTGGGCAGTGGCAAATGCTCTGGCAAATGCCACCAACTTGAGGTCAGAGGAGCTATTCTCTGTCTATGGCTTTATCCAACTGAGTAAACATTTCTTTATGTATTACTTAAAATGATTGCTATTCAGTGATCATTATAAATTGCTGTTAGCTCCAAATTTCCAATTCATCCAGGAAAATCTACATGTAGACTGTCAGCGCTCACATTCTTTCTCCCCTTTCTCCAGGAAATGGAGCTTTTTGTCAATTCAGTTCCCCTCCCACCAGCAGTGACAGCTGCTTTGGGCTCTGCTGACTCTGCATGTCATTGAGAAGCTCTGATTCCCAAATTGCCTGCTCCATTCCCGGGCAAGCAAGCGTTCCTGCCGTGGAGCCGATGTCGCATACACGTCACTTTATTTTTATCTCCATTGAAACGCGGCCAGGCCAAGGCAGGCGTCCGCTGAGCACGGAAACGTCTTTCTGTGGCTGGCCTAACACCCCTCTCCGCTTGCAGGTTGGAGGACTCCAGCTCTCCTTGACGAGCATTTTCAGCCTTCAGCTCATTAGTGCTGATGCTCTGAGTTTCATTTGTACGCCGCCTCTTTGCAAATAACACTAATCAGGTGTCTCCTGCGAGCGCTAGGATGGAGGTACCTGTTTAACCTCGTTCTTCGGGACTGATTAGCTGCAGAGCAGTGCCTACTGGCTGGCCTACAAATGGAGCTCATGTCCTTCACTAAGCATTCAGTATTGCACCTAAGCCTGTGTATACAAAGCAAAAAAAACCCTAACAGTTCTCTCTTCAGTGTTTTGCCTTCAGATTTCCGTGTGAAAGCAAGTGCCACTCTGTTCTGTAGTTCTAAAGCATTCATGCTAAACAGATTTAAAGGATTTCTCTTATGAACATTATTGAGGATGCAAAAATAGTGTGTTCCAGGTCTGTGTAGAAAGCAAAAAATTAATTATCTAGGTGTCAAAAAGGTTGAATGTACAAATATTCTGCTCTTCAAGGCCACTGACATCTGTTTGTTCCTTTTTGACATTTGCACCTTTAGACCAGCACAGGAGGCAGAATAACCCTTGGCAGAAGCCTAAGGCCTTTCGGAGGAGGAAAATGCTCTGGATGGGGGAGCATGCTCAGCTGAGTCGTCTGTGAACGCTTTTTAGCAGCAGTTAGGAGCAATTCACAGGTCAAGTTGCTGACTTGTTGGTTACTGTTCCACTCCCACCTCCTCCCAGTTGCTAGTTCAAAAGATTTGTCCAGGTTTGACAGCAAGGCAAAAGACAAAAATGAAACTGAAAGATAATTATATTCAAAGACGTAGGATGTAAAGAGCAGTTTTCATTTCATAGGTCTAGTAGAAATTGTATTTGATTATATTGTATTTGGAGAGCTGGATAGAAAGCAGGTGCTTTTTTTTCCCTCATTGATAGGCTGCTGATAGTATTTGATTGATTGCTGCTTTTAACATTCTGCCCTACAGTAATTGAACAGTAATTTCTTGGGGTGGAGAGGTTAAAGAAACCTTTTGGAGAGGAGGTGAATTATTTCTGCAAATATGGAGCTCTGCCATCCCCACAGTCGCCATACAGGTCACAGAGAAAATCCAGGGTGCAGACCGCTTATTCTTGTATTGTGGAGAATTTTTGAATTTTGAGGAACAATATTTGAAGAATAACGTGTTGTATATGTGCACTTAAGATTGTTTCTCCAAATCCAAAGGTCCACAGCTACACAAATGTTCTTTATGCTGCACAGGGCTGATTTAGGCTATTGTAATCCATAGTTGTAACCTCCAGATTTAATAAATTCAGCAGAGTGTAACAGTGGTTGAAAATACTGACCTTAAATTGCTCTGGAGGGTTCCAAAAAAAAAAAAAAAAAAAGAAAAAAAGAAAAAAAAATAGCTTGTTGAATCTGAAGAATGGACCACTCAAGGTGACTTGCTCTTGGGATCTGTGCTCTTCACTGATAGTTGAATTGAAGCAGGTGAAAGCAACACGGGGGAAGTCAGGACAGCATTTTCTAATGGCTTTTACAATTTGTTTATAGATGTATTTTGTAGTTAGCTCCCTGAGAGGGAGAAGTAGTGAGGACCAAAGCCTTCATCTAGAAAAAGGGCTTGTGAATCTTTTGAACAAAACTGAATGTGATTTGACCAGTCCGTGAACCATTGGAAAAAAAATCCTGTTTGGTGAGTGGAGATGGCAGTTTGCATTACAGATGTAATTCTGGGCAGTGTGCAGGCGAGGTGGGCAGCACTCTATGGAGCTTCCTTATTTTCCTGCGCAGTGGAAGTTAGACCTATAGAGTTCATTATGGTATTGCCTCCCTTCTGAGGCCATGGCAGTGCAGCTGGGGGGCTGATACAAGGCGTTACACACACAGTAGCTTCTGCGCCCTAGGGCCTATTTGCACTATGCCAGAGTTTTCTTTAAGTACCTATTTATATCTTCATAGAATCAAGGACTCACTGCCTTTGCAATGTTCTTCTGTGTAGCATGAATATGTAGTCCTGTAAGTAGGATATAATAATAATGTAAATGAGTATACAAAAGATGATTTTGCAGTACACAGTAAGATGTGGCCGTTCTCAGCTCATCTGTGAGTGCCACTACATTAGTAAGATAAGAATGATTAATCATGATGATGTGCTAACACACTAACAGGAGCTAAATATAGTTCACAGTGACACTGTGTTAGTTTGCTAAGCAATGCTGATAACAGCTGCAGAAAGTCACAAAGCATCCTTGTATCTTAAGGAGACAACTTCATTCTTACAATTTAAGCATTAAAAATTAAACATAATGAAGCTCATGATAGAACATGACTGGGTTACTTCAACTTAATGATCACTACCCCTTCTAGAGCTTTGTGGCAGCCCGTTACATGAATGCGTGGGAAACATATAGTAATCCTTTAGGTTGATGGAGTGGTAGTGTTTGATGCCAGCCATCCTTTCTCATACTGGCATTGTTACAACTGGGTTAATGAGTGGAAAAAAAATATATATTATATATATAACTTCTGAATGCAGGATCATAACTAGAACAGATGACCACCCCCATACTGTCTTGTGCTTTGCTCCTTGTATTTAGCTTCGATTCTGGAGTCTCCTGACCTTCCCTAGCTGCTTACAGGGAGAGCTTCTGGTCTTCATCATGGTGAATGCAGATCAGAACCTGGAGCAACATAAAGACATTTTGTAGAGGACACTTGGATTGCTTTATTTTTTTCTTAGTCTTTTCTGAGGTGTATAGCTGTGTGATATATAGATACTTGGTAACAGTTAAAATGTTGCTGATTTGAGTAGGATGAACAGGGTTCTGAGGAATAATAAACTGTTGAAAAGAAATACCAGACGTGGGAAAACTGACCTGTGGGATGAAAGTTTGAGAAACTGGAATTATAAAATAGTTTGTATCAGGGGAAAAAAAAGAAATACAGAGACTGGAGAGTCAGGTATTTCTTTAGGTAACCAAGAATCTCTCTTGAAAAGGAAAATTCTCTGGAGTAATGTCCTTTTCTGGGTTCCACATAAATCATTTTTGAGTGTTATTTGCCATAATACAAATCCTCGGGTGATGCTGAGGAGATAATAATGCTGTTCCAGCTGTTCTGCCTGGCGTCTTTCCCAGGGCAGCCTGGCAACACTGGTGCAGAGATTGTATCAGGAATCAAATCTACTGGAAATAGCACTGCTGTAATAATCTTTACTTGTGTTCAGATCCCTCTCTGGACAGTTAGGGAAATGTGGCTGCAATAGTGACACAGCACCCGGTGAATCTCTGCAGTGAAACAGTTGATGGTTGCCCACAGTGCAAGACACAGCCAAATGGAATAAGAGGATCGTGATGAGTAAGAGCTTGCCTAAGTAAGTGTAAACCAAATCCTTTACTCCCATTGGACTCTCTTTTTGTGGAAATAGCATCTACGAAGAGGTTTCTGTAAGATCTGTAGCAGCCGACCAAAAGGAACAGCAGTGATTGAAACCGTGGAGTTAAATCATTTTGCACAGCTTTTTGGTAGGACAGGACGTGCTTAATACGAAGCAAACATAGTCCTCATCTCTGTGACAGTAATCTGTATTAACTAAAGATACAGTTTAAATTTCCAAGGAAGTTGCTATTTCTGTATCTTATGTGCATGAAAAGACACTGATTCTCTCCTGACATGTATACACCCTAGAATATTTTTAAAACTGGCCCGCTAAATTGAGAAATCCTTCATGCTTTACATGGGAGGATAAATAATGTGGTTCAGCACAGGAAGAGCTCAAATCTGGTTTATTTGAGTACTGCAATCATGGCTTTCAGAAATGGGCACGTGTTTGACTCGGTCCACGGAGCCACTTCCATTCATAATGTAATTGTTGTAATTTTAAACAGACAAAATGATGGGATCAAAATATAACATGTTTCCCTGTGTAAAGATACAGGGAACAAACGTTTGTTACTTGCAGGTAAAATGTTACTGTAAATTAGAAGGACTGAGGGTCGGGGGGGTCTGAAATCACTCACAACTTGAGGGTGGGCCTGAAATGGAATCAGTCATCTATATCAAAACATAGTCACCTATTCTGGTGGTTCTCTTGTGCAATTTCAAAGACTTTATTTCATTTGAATTATAAATCAGGGGATCCTGTCCATTACATGAACAAAGTAAAGGCAACAGGTAGAACACGAATACCGGTGCATCTTTATT
>JAVCKT010117079.1:0-20378 GCA_032273925.1 Rhynchotus rufescens
AAAAATTGATTATTCATTCTGTCTTCCAATACAAGAAGAGTAGTTGAAAGAATTAATCAGTGTTAGCTGGAGCAAGGTGCAGAATAAACAAGAGAAGATGTGTGCATGTGTGGAACTCCTTACTAATGAACAGTATGAAAACAAAAGGAGATTGGAGAAACAACTAGAATTTTTTTTCAGTGTATAGCATTTTTAAAAAATATTGAAACTTCTTAAGAGATTTTTCTCCCAAAATGATTTAAGTAACACATGATTTAAGTAAAAAGAAAAAAAAAAAGAAAAAAAAAACAGGCATTTCTCTTGAGAAGTACTGCAATTTGTCCTCTTTGAAACAATCTCTTTGGAAATAGTACATAAGGCATCATGACCTCTTGTCTTGATTACTTGTTTAGATAACTGTTCTGAGACTGTCTGATTTAGGAATCATTCAGAACAAGGAAACAAAACACCTGAACTACATTCTTTATGAACATTCTTCACAGCGTTTTCAACGAAGTATTTTTGGTTCTCTGATGAAAGTTCGTTTATCTATTCTGAAAAAAAATAGTTAAAAATATTCACTAACCTTCTATCAAAATCTTAAACTTATGATATTTTGTACTAAACTTGACATTTCCAAAATTTCATATACTTAAAGAGTAGTAGTCAGGATTATGGACAAATTTCTGAAGTGCTGAAAAAGGTAAAAAGGTTAAAAAAAAAAAAAAAAAGACATGTGGTCAAACAGCATCTGAACTAGAAGAGTTTTCTTTCCATATTAGCTTGACAGTCTGCTTAAACTATTCTGTTTTACCTCACTTTGAATAGAGTAGGGATAACATTTAATTATTTCCTATGGATAGAGAAGACAAAAATCCATTAAAGACAGATATTTTCAGACCTTAGGTTGATGAGGATCATACAAGTGCTTAGCAGGATAATACAATATTCTAGTTATGCTCTTTTAATGAAGCCATTAAAAATTCACAAAAGCCAATGATGTATTTTAAGCAATGAATAGGACTAACAGTAGTTAATTTCAGAAAACCTTTGATAAGATTCTTAAACTGCATAATGGAAGTATCAGATTATTAAAAGAGTTCATTAAAAGTGATGCAACCACACAAGAAACTTGATATATGAGACCATTATATGAAGTCTAGTGATACAAAGATTTTCAAAATCAGGTTGATCTTGTTATTATTGAATAATAAGAGGAGAAATATAATTTGTTAAATTCCGTAATTGAGATGTAACTATCCAGTGGTATGACAAAAATGACAGATCATGATAATCATAGGTATGAGTAGGGCCATTTTCAGGAATTCCCAGGGTACTTGAAGAAATAGCTCAAATAATTACATATTTTTCTACCTCTTTTTGACCATCTTTTGAAAACTACTTTCTATGACTTGGAAGGAGGTGCTCTAATGGTGATTTAATGGATAGCTTCAGAGAGTTCTGCATCAGATGAATCATTCAGTCATATCACTTTACATAATTTACCTTATTTTGCCTTAATTTACATAAATTGCTACAAGCTCAATTGTGTCTGTCTTTTTCTTGGGGTAGGTAAGTTCAGAACAAAGTTTTCACTCTTTATCTGCAAAATTTCATTTCCATATTATGGGACAACAAAAGGAAACAAAGGGCAACAAAGATGATTAAGGGACTGGAACATCTCTCATATGAGGAGAGACTGAGTGAGTTGGGCCTGTTTTGCTTGGAGAAGAGAAGGCTGAGAGGGTTTATGATTAACATGTATAAGTTCATGAAGGTGGAATGTAGGGAGGAAGGAACCAAGCTCTTGGTGGTGGCCAGTGACAGGATAAGGGACAATGGGTGCAAAGTGTAACACAGAAAGTTCCATGTCCATATGAGGAAGAACTTCTTTCCTGTGAAGGTGCCAGAGCACTGGAAGAGGCTCCCCAGGGAGGTTGTGGAGTCTCCTTCTCTGGAGGTCTCCCAAACCCCCCTGGATGTCACCTTGTGCCATGTGCTCTAGGTATCCCTGCTGGAGCAGGTGGGTTGGACTATATGATTTCTAGAGGTCTCTTCCAACCTTGAACATCCTGTGATTTTGTGATTATGATTTGGTACTATGACCTTCGTACTAAGACATTAACTGTGCCTATATTACTAAGTAAAAGGGGTCTATGAAACAATACCTGACATCAAGGTCAAGTGGTACTGCAAAATACTTTTCTTGTAGATAGGAAAAGTGAAGCTAATGAACAGCTTGGTCCAGTGCCTGAAATGTATTCCTGGAACTTTTCTATAATACTGAAAATATATTCTCTCCCTATAAATACTCTTTATTTTTAAACAGCTCTTTAAAGAAAAATAAAAAGCATTTCCTATACAAAAAAAAAAAAAGTAAAAAGATTTTATTAATGAATATATTTACTGCAGCTAGACTGCACACATATAATATCATAGCTGGAACATTTCTGTATTTTTTCATGTTTTAAGCTAATTACAAATACATTTTTATTCAGCTAGATCACTATAAAAAAGAGTTCTTCAAAACAATATATCTGGTTTATATATACATATACATAAATATGTAAATGAAGTTCTGAATTCATCAAGTAATTCCTTTTTCTTAGATTTAGACTTTCTAGTTATAAAAATTCCATTTGAAGAACATACATCACTTTAAAGTGATCATACATCACTTTAGGACCTGTTGATTAATCCAAGAAAATATTAATGGGCCTGTTTAGCCTGCAGAAGCCTCTCAGAAGACTGAGAGGAGATCTGATCTATAAGTATAAGTACCTGAGGGGAGAATGTAAAAAGGATGAGGCCAAACACTTCTCAGTGGCGGCCAGTGATAGGATAAGGGGTAATGGATATAAATTAAAACATAGTAAGTCCCATTTCCATATGAGGAAGATCTCCTTTAATGTGAGGGTGACAGAGCCCTGGAAGAGGCTGCCCAGAGAGGATATGGAGTTCTCTGGAGATCTTCCAAACTCATCTGGCTGTCACCCTGTGCCCCATGCTCTAGGTGTCCCTTTTTGAGCAGAGAGGTTGGACTAAATGATGGCTAGAGGTCCCTTCCAACCTCAACCATTCTGTGATTAAAAATACCAATTGGACTAAGGTAATCTTAAGTACTCTTGGAAATTTCAGTAGAACCCCAAATAATTACACCACTTTAGCTACACTGCAGATTTATCTATCAGGAAACTTTTCTCTTTCTTTGGCCAACATAGATACTGGAAATGCACGACAGAAGTGCATTTCTCTCTGTCCTAAGTTCCCTACTAAGATTTTCATGATTCCATCCCTTTTTAAGGTTCCTTGGTTTCATATCTAAAGACAACTGGAAGTAATTTAAGTCTTTCTTTTCTCTACCTTAAATTCTTAAATATAAGTGACTTAGATATTTGCTCATAATTTTTTTTTTTTTTTTTTTTTGTGCTCTAAAACACTCCCGTGGAATTTCAGAGTTCGTTAGGGAGTGCAAGTTCCTGCCCCTAGCAAACAACTCATCGTTCATCATCTTTCCTACCCTCTATCTCTTGTTTTACAGCTCCCACTCTCATACTACTAGAATACTACAGACACGACTTTTTGCTTCAAGCAGAAGTGGCTATCCCCTTCCTAGAATGTACAAAAATAAGAATGCACTGGTGGATAATATCAATACACAGCTTGTCAGATTGCCCTTCACTTTCCTGAACTATTTTCCCTGTCTCCTGAGCTCTCATGGTGATAAAATAGCAGTGTAACAACAGCTTGAAAAGAGGTAAAGTGGCATCATTAATCTTCCCATTCTAAACCGTTTTCTCCAGCACATGCCTGAAGCCCTGTCTTCCAATTGATCAAGCTACAGAACCTCTCTGAGCCTGCAGTCCACGACACCTCTCATTCCCTACAACCAGTTCCAAAGAGATCAGAGAAACTGATGCATCTGATCTCCACATGTATATGGGTGTTAAATATAAAATAATTTCTGGAAGAGTCTATCAGTATGTGGTACAAGATGGCAGAATGATATCTATAGGTTGTGGGGGAACACACCGAAACCCTCAACAACAGCAAAATAACCCTCCAACCCATTGTTGTATTTGGGGTTGTGTAAAGTGCACAAGGAACAGAATCAACTTTGTTATTTTCTTTGCTTTAAAAGGAGCAAAGGAGACAGAGACAAAAACAAAGGAAAGATATATAGCAAACATTTCTTGGAGCTAGAGATTGGGGAGAAATTCTCAAGGCTGAGGAAAAGAAAGACAATAGTTCTTCAATCTGTTTAGAAAACTGGTAGATAAGGTTTTTGACCTAAGCCAACAGACTAGTCAAGAAGAGTGATTAAGGTAGCTATGTGAAAAGAGAAGATTTTGTAAAGATTTTCAATATCATGAAGATAATACTGAAGTGATTATCAAACTTCCTTTCTCTCAGTCTCCCTCCTGTTTCACATCATAGCCTTTAATAGCTTCACCTCGTCAAATCTCAGAGGATACTTCTTGCTTCACTTGGTAGGAATGACAACACGATTTCTTTCCTCCATGGCATTATAAACAGCAGGTTCTGCATTACCACCTTTGAATTTCATTAGCTAAAGAAGTTCCATAATTTTTGCCAAAACATCCCTGTCCTCATGGTCCGTAAATGGTGGCTGAGCAAAACAAAAAACAAACAAAAAAAATCAATGAGATGAATAAATATAAATTAATAACACAGCAGTAAAGAGATATCAGAGAAGAAATCACAGTAACTAACTAAGGTATCCAAGGCCTCTGAAGAACACCACATACCAGAGTCTTTCCAACAGATCCCATGCCATAATCCAATATGATAGTCTGATATCACAGAAAAAGAAGTTTTTCTTCTACAAGGACACAAAGGGAAGGAAAGAAAAAAATCCACTAGGCTCTCCACCTACCTGATAAGCAATAAAGAAAGCCACTATAGTATTTAAGCAAAGTCAGTGCCAATAATATCATTCTCCATTAACCTGATACAGACAAGTCCTTTAAGATCAAAACCTAGGACAATGATTTCAAAACTCTTTTTGTCAGGGTCCATCTGTTGGCATCTTTATCACAATAGTTGTCCTTAGCAGGCTGAGCCTGTCTGAAAGAACAAACTATAAATAGGCACAACCCCATATATCAGAACAATGATAAGGCAGACCCCATGTATCAGAACAATGATGCCCTTTTTATTACTATTCAAATATCATTACGCCAGCTAATTCCAAGTATTTGGGAATTTCATTTACCTCTTATTTCAGCACTAGGCTGATCAGTAAGGTTTTGTTCACTCAGGGTGTACAGGATATTTGAAGAAAGAGGGACAATAACCTGTACAATAGGGAAGATCTAATGGACAGTTCAAAGGAAACTCTTATGACTGACCATCACTATGACTTTTGGGCTCTCATTTCACCTCTTTAAACTTCCATTTCTCCTCCTACACTTTGTTTCCTACCTTTAGACTGAGGGTTCTTTGTGATGGAGACTGACAGCATGATTAAATAACACCTAGTAAAGAAAAAAAGCTCCTGTCCTTGCAAAAACCTCAGTAAAACTGAGGAATAACAATAGCATTTGTTATTAACTTTGAATGGAAATTTTACCAAAATTTTCTCTATTTCCTGTGATAAAAACTTAATGTTTAAAAGTAATTCAGAGATTTCCTGCCTGCACTTGAAAAATACTATTCAGGCTCCTACTAGACATAGTTGTTTCTGAAATGTTATCCTTGTTCTACGGGTTTCATTGACAAATTTTGAAACAGATTACTAGATTAATTCCTTTCTCTATTCACTCTTAAAAACATATATATGTTTGTGCACTTAAATAGTGAAGAATAATTTGTTAGTAGACTTTTATGCATCCTTTTGAAAATGTGACCTTTAATGCTTCTGTGTTTTGAAGAGAAATGTCAAGGTTTTGCAATACACTGACAAAGATATGCTTTGATTTAACTAAGAAAAAAAAAAAAAGTTAAATTTCCAAGTAAAATGAGTGAACTTTTGCCTAAGTAAAGCTGCTGTCAAGCTATTAAAAAGACAAAACAAAAATAATCTACTGGGTGAATAAAAGATATTGGCTCGTGCTAATGCTCTAAGCTGTAAATCACATACACTAGCGGTGCAGACAATAGTTTGACTTTAACCTGGCTCTGCCAAAATTACCTTTCCAAGCTTTCCATTTTGCAGAATAGAATTAAATATTTGTTTATGAATCTGCACAAGCTAATGGCTATATAAAAGCATAAAGATATGTTTCTTACAGATGCAACAAGTTTGGAAATGACAAAAGTAACTGCAAACACAAACGCACAAAAAAAATGTCAAACTCAAAATTCCTGTTTTGGGCAAAACAAACAGTACTTTTAATCCTTATTTTGTCTCCTTTGGTGACCAGACACTTTTAAAAATAACTGAAAGAAGAATCCAATAAGTGCAATTGGTGAGCCATCTGTCTAACACATAAAGAAGTCCTCATGCCTGAGGCGATCTGTGGAAAGCCCTGAAGCTTTGAATGTGGAATGCCTTGAAGCATAAAAATCTCTCTTATACATTTTTGTTAGAGTGAGTGCTTGCACCAAAGGAGCCAAAGTAATAAGATAAAATAATATTAAAATTAAAAATATTGTAATTTACTCCCTAGCACTTTATTTTCCTGCAGAGGTGCCTTTTGCTCTTCTCTGTAATCTAGGAATTGCTGGACATACCATGCCCTCAACATGAAGGAGACATGGAAATCATATGGCAGGCTTCAAACTCTCACCTTTATCATCTTGTGCAATGTTCATTTTGAGAACAGGTACTTCTACCTAGAGGTAGTCCTGGACACTTAAAAGGTGTGTCACAATGAGAGTCACCTAAAAACCCTTGGCAACTCTTTCTGCTTCAGTGAATACATCCTAGAGGACTTGATGTACAAGGAGATTCATTGAACAGTGGACACATGTGTGTGCTCAGATTGAACCCATGATAAATGCCCATTTGGTCCAAAGTGTCCTGTGCATTGACATGACATTTACCCCACAATCCCATCCAACTCTGAGGGCTTAAGAATGCAGGGTAAGCACAAACCTTGGCTTGTCAGAAACTCGATCATGAAGGCAAAAATTTCATGGAGGCATATTTCTAAATATGTTAAAAAGAGAAATAAAATGTTGCTACCATATGGTGCAACACATCAAACCAAGGTGAATCCTCTGTAATCCAAGTCTTTACAGCTTGCTTCCAGATTAGAGGATTCTCTAGGACAGCAGAATGTTTTTGTATATAGTTTCTCAAAGTTTTTACACCCAAGCTATTGTTTCAGTGTTTCTTCCCAAGGGCTGCTCTGTTCTTGCAGAGATGATATTATCCTTGCAGTAGCTTAGACTTTTGTGGGGCAGTTCTTAAAGTCAAAGAAGCATATCAGAAAGGGATTCTCTAGGTGTGAGTGCATTGATATATATATTTATTATTATTATTGATTATACTGTTAGGAAAGAATGAAAGTAAGTTGCTATTTTCTTCACTCTAATGTTCTTTATTTTGGGTTCAATTAGAATTTACTCTTTTTTTTTATTCATTTCTGCAATTTTACTTTCTTAAGAAAACTGTTTATTGGCTGCAAGAATGGTGTTTATTGAGAAAAAATATCATGCAAAGGATACATCACAATTATTTCATCCCATCTCCAGAGATTCTCTTTCTGTCAAGCTCTTGAATTTCAAGCTGTGTCAAGCCTTCAAGAAGGCAGGCATCTTTGCATCTTGTTTCATTAAAATAAACTGAGAAAACAACAATGATAGTAATTATAATCTGTGCATATTCAACTTGTTCAAGATTTCCTACCAAAGAAAATCCCTAAAACACCAAAACTCCCAATGCAACAAGCCAGAATTGTTTAATTCAAAGTGGTTCAAGTTTGAGAGACTTTTACTTGATTCAAGGTAAGATTTCCAAGAAACTATTCTTGAAGTCATGACTAAGATGACTTTGTCACAAAACACTGAAAACTAAGAGAGCTGGGACCTAAGTGTAGAGCTGACTAGTAACTACGCATTTCATATTTCAAATAGCTTCAGTTTTGAGGATGCTTCTGAATACAGGATTATATTTGAATGAAACCTAAATTTAAACAGAAAAAAAAATCTCAGCAGAACTAGAAGCTTTATCTTGGCCATGTTTGGCCTGCCATTATAATCTAGATGCTTAGCCACTACATGATGAATTAATGAAAGCAGCAAAGTACTTAAACAGAAAATATTAATGCAAAGCAAATGTTCTGGACTAGATTCCTCCAGACTTCACTAGATTTGCCATTTATGACACTTAGCTAAAATATTTCTAACATTATTACTCCAATGAAAAATAAAAATAACAAAATACCTTATTTCTTTAATGGACAACGATAGTTACATTTTAACAGAAGTCACGTGAATGAAGGGAATCCTAATATTCTTATTTCTTTTTCAAACTGTTCCCTGAGCATAGCTTATCAAACTTAGACCAGAAAGAAGCCAAAAAGAAAGAAAAGAAAACATAAAGAAATAAGTAAAGAAAAAATATATCATACTTGAGAAGGAAAATAAAAAAAAAAGACCAAAAAAAAAAAAAGGTTTACAATGGCAATTTATGCATCAAAATTATAATTGGGGTGGAATGGAGGGAGGTATCTATTGATTTTTAAATGGCTGGGGATACTGCAGCTGGGGAAAGGAGAAGGTTAAAATAACTTACTAAATTAATTGTGAATTTGGCACAAGGCAAATGAGCATGAATGAGCGAGGAATACACTAAGGCTGAAAAGCAGAAGGTATTTTCTACTAACAAAAGCAATAAAGCTCCAGAAGATCCTAGTTCAGAATACTGGAAGCTAAACTCCACATATTTCTGAAATACGATGCAGTTAAGTTATAAATGAAACTCCAAAACATAACTCCTGGAATAGCAGCTGTTTGGCTCACACACAGACCTTTTCAGTCTTCTGCCTGTGACCTTACATGGATTCCCCCTATTGCAGGACTATACAGACTTTTTGACTATAGGACTCAAGATGAAAGGTTTTAATTTTTAATTAAAATTGGGGAACAGAACTTGTAGAGAGAAAGTAGGCATCTTTGTATGTTTCTGTATATATCCACAGATGTTTATGTTCATAGAAAATATAAAGAACTGATTTTCATCGGCCACACTATTTGCCTTTCTGCCTTTCTTCTTTTTTTAAACCTGAGTGTATATTTAAGGCATTATTTTCCTCTAGAAACTGTTTAGCTAAGCTACAAAAATAATGTGATTTTTTAAGTATTATAGCAAATGCCATCCTGTTAGCTGTAGTGGCAGTCACACCTGGCATGAATTTGGTTATACTTTATTGATTTCAGAATTGTTTCCTATGTTGAAAAGAGCACCAGCTGAAAAGTAATAAAGGAACTTCCCAATGGTCCTTCTATGCACAGGCAAATGGAGAAAGCAAATTTTCTCTCCCTATCTACGTCCTTCATCTCAGGCAATGCAAGCAGAGTGAGATAATTTTCTGACAGAAAAGAGACATTCTCCTAGGAGACACAGATTTCTTTACTCGGTTAATGTTAAGTATAATCTGTCATTTTTACTGAAAGGTCTGAAAAGGATTGGAAGCTTTCTTCCTGCTCTACCAGCAGAGAAGCTATTTCCTACTTCAACCACTGAGCTATGAGCATCAGGTTGGAGCCACTCTTGTCCACCAAATTTTGTAAAAAAAAAAAAAAAAAAAGAATTTAACTTTGTCTGCAAAAGATGCTGAACATGTATACATCATTTAGGCACCTCTGGATGCTCCTAAATTACTCAGGTTTGGAATTAGATGGAGACATCTAGAGCACCGATCCCGTCTAATTTAAGCATCTATAAGCATCTAAGATAAGAACTTATTTGTTCAAGACTCCTTCTGAACTTGCAGGGGAATGATAGGACGAGTAGCATGTGATGAGTAGTTGTTAAGGATAAAATATGCTAAATTGGGAAGGATATATGCACCTTTAGGCATCTGTGTAAAGAACATCTACCCCACATTAGCATTGCAATCCTTGCACTTGGACTGTCAGCATGATTAGAAGCTAGCACTGTGAACGCTAATCACAGAAAGGAGGTTGTGAGGGAATTTCATTTTCCACTATCCTCTATTTCTCTCATTTCTCCTGTGCACATCAAAACCTTTCACCCTGCAGACCATCATGCAAGTACAATGACTCCTTACAGTGCCTTCTCAGTAAGGCAAACATATTTCCAAACCAAGTGAAAACTAGGAAAGAGGAGGACTTAAATGAAGAAGATCTGAAGAATATATTGGATGGATAGAGTGAATTGTTGCTCATTGATCAGACAACGAAAGGAACTGGTGGTGAATCACATTCAACACAAAATCTCTAAATCTGAGCAAAGCCTTCACCGAAAATTCCCCACTACATCTGTGAAACATCAGTCCTACCCTCAGCCCCACATGGTATTTCTCTGATCCCAAAATGCCAACTCCCAGAATTCCTGCCTCAGAGCTTCCAGGGCTTTTCCAGAGCCAATCTGGAACACCAGTACTCAAGTCCTCATTCCTTCTCAAATCAACAAAGCCATTGGCACACCTTCCCTGTCCAATCCTCAACCATGTAACTCCAACTATCTCCTGTCCCTTCCAACACTCTGAGCTGCACCAGCCCCATCCCTGTCTGTCCCAAACCTGGGACAAATCTGACAGTCTGTGGAGTGATACCAAGCACTGCAGCTGCCACTGTTTGAGATCCCACGCTTTATGCCCTCCTCCTGCATCCTTCTTCCCATAACCATTGCCTGTTGCAGCCTGACAAGCCTTCCCCTTGCCTGGCTTCCCCTCCATGGAAAAGATCCTGCTGGAAATTCCCAAGTGCAGCAGGCACTGGCTACATTTGTTCATGAGGCTGCTTCGGTGATACTCTAAGTACAGGAAAGACAGACATATCAGGGAAAGCCAGGTAGCTGATAGCTCTGCTCTTGTGAGGAGCCAGCTCTGTCTGGAAGCTGCTAAGGATGCTTGTTTTAATAATAGAACACAGCTCTGTGTTTAATTAGCACTTAAACCAGCATGTGTCAGGTAGCAGTAGCTTACACAAGGCCCTTGTGAGAATTGTGTTATTGTCCATAGACATGCAGGCAGGGGGATATTCTGCCCCTGCTCGTGTTGATGTAATTTCCGTGTAATTCCCATTATTGATCTTGATTTTCACTGTCTTTACTGAAAGAATATCTAGGCCAATTGTTTACCTAGTCAAAATATATTCTCTGTCAGATGTTTCCCTCTTCCTGCTTTAGGTGACAGCTCTCAGTTTTCCACCACAATCCCAGCTGTTGAATGATGAATAAGCAGTAAAAGTGACATTAATCAATTGCAGCTTCCAAATAAAGATTTTATGGTTCTCTGTGTCAGTCTGTGTTCTGCTGTGCAGCAGGATATGGCATCACATTTTTCTTCCATTGGATCAGAGGCAGAAGACATGTATGCTATCAGAAAATTTAATTAAATTGAAAGAAATCACCTACAAGGTCCCAGAATGGTTTTAATCACATAGTGAACACTGTTATTTGTGTGGTGCTGTATTACTGATAAGAAAACACTGGGCAAAGAACAAATTAGACATGGTGTTAGGTGCCTTTAGTAGGAATGAGAGAGCAGAAACATAAATAGGAGATGTTTATTTCTCAGGATATGTTTCTTACCTCTATCTCCACTCTGGTTGTATAACTCACTGCTGCAGTTTTTAAAAGTTTTCTCCTAGCTATACCTACAGCCTCAGTAGCCAGAACACACATCTATGAAACCTCTGTAAGACACTGAATTGCAGGAAGGACAGGAAAAAAAATGAAAAGACTTGTGTGTGGCTCTTTTTATATACTTTTTAAATTTATTTTTAGGTCCATGAGTGACCATCATAGAAAGAAAAACAGCCCTTGAAGGAATGTGAATTTTTTGGTTTTTGAGTGTGTAAAAGAGTCGTGCTTTAGAGAAGACATGTTAACCTCCTTTTTTATACATACATGCCTTTTTTATATATATGCATGGAAAACTACAAAATATATTCAACTTTCATTACTGTATGAGCTAGGATTTTGACTCCGGTCCTACATCTAATTCCATTTTTCTTCTTTGGCTTGTACAAATCACATAAAGTAGGTTGGAATTTTCTGTTATAAACATATCTTTGGAAAAAAATCTTTTGAAATGCTTTAGAAAGCCACTCTTTTTGTTTCATATCAAATTGTGTTTCTGATCAGTACAAAGTTTCTTTTTTTTTTTTTCCTATTTCATCTAATTCTCAGAGTTGTAAATAGACAGGATCATTGTGTGTGCTTTACTTGCAAGATATTGTTCCTCTTGGATCACATGCATTAAAGGGGAACTTTTTACTCCCAATTTAATTTAATTAAAAGCCAGGATGTGTCGGAAGCTTTGAGCTGATTTGGTGAGAACATGACTGATCAAAGATATATTAGCACAGCTGTGTCTAGCAAGTTAAAGCCATTCCCTTGGTAGCAAACGGAAGTTCAGGCAACAGTTTAAAAAGCAGTCTCTTGATTTTCACAAAACAGATTTGTTAAGCCTAGTCAGGAAGGAGAAGTCAAATAGGAATTTGAAGGCAATGACATTTGTAAGTGCTCAGATCTCCTGAGGTGAGTGACCTTGAATGGCCTACAATCATGCTTCCAAAGGAGAAGGCTGTGACTCTTGCCTAATGGCATTAAGAAAAAAAACATTCTAACCAGGTTCCTTCATCATTATTTCATGCACCTTTCAGGGTATTCCCCTTTCAAAAGCAATTTGTGGAAGAGATTTCTAGATTAAGCCCAAAGTATGCTGACCTGTTTTCATACTTTTACATATCCTCTGTTAACTGTCAGGCCCACAAGCTCTTCAGTCATGGTAAAAGTTACATGATGATCTATCACTGAAAGCTGAATTATCTTGCATTTGCCAAGACTAGGAGTTAGCTAATACACAGTACCTTCTTAAGGTTTAGAGTTTATATCTTGTCCACAATTTGTCTTAAAATTTTTACTTAAAGTTATTTGAAGATCCAGAAAACTCACTTGCTTTTCCATGTAAATTAATATCTGAGTGACCTACAGTCAGCATGAAGCTTACAAGAGCAGTAAATGGTAACTTTGTGTTGTAAAACCACATTCACTAATGTCATTTTTCTGTTGATGACATCCTGAATTTCAATATTTGGCTTTAAGAACAAAAGGTGATCCTGTAAGCTTGTCCAAAAATGCATTCACAAATGTGAAAGCACATTTCTTGTTCTTTGACATCAAATGACCTGTGCTCCAACTGAGTAATGTGGTTGCCCCAGTACTCTTAGAATTTTACTGGAGATTTAGGATTTTAACAGAAGAGGACATCAGAACATCTTATTAGTTTGTTAAAAAATTAAAACTGGTGCTTTGTTTCCAATTTTTGCAGACACAATATGTTTCCAAGGCCTCTCAGACCATATAATAGAACAGGATAAGTCTATATGAGTACACTTCTACAATTTCTTCAAACCTGGAATCTATATGGATAGGTATTTGAAAAAAAAAAAAAAATCTAATTGTTATTTTCTCATAGAAACAGGCAGACATGTTCTAGGGTGACCTCTATTTTCCTCACTTTACTGAAGACATCTATTTTAATAAATCAGAGTTTCAGGAGGCTGAAAGACTGCTTCCTAACTTCCTATAGGTGCTGGGAAAACCATCTGCAGTGAACATAACACCTACTGACATATTTTTTCCTGATACTGAAGGAAATCACCATTTGTTAGCAAGGCTGTCAAGAAATATGCCAGTACTTAACTAACTTGGCATATCAACATCATCAGGAAGACTTTTGACCATATCAGTGAAAGAACTAAAGATATATGAAGTTAAGATAAATAACTTCAATAAAATGTAGTCTTCCCTCTGAGACATAAAAACTGAAGAACGGTGATATGAACATTTGCATTTATTTCCCCAGCTTATAAGACATACTTGTTTTGTAATGCAAACTTTTTGTATTTACACATAGTTTTTTGTTAGTGATATAGCCTATCCAACCAGAGCTCTAAAAATGTCATGTGAGTTCTTATAGATGTGAAGGCCTCTTCTCTCCTTATTCAACTTCATTTCCATGAGCTTGCTTGGGACTATGCAACTCACAATAAAACTACATATTGAGGCAGGCAGTCAAGCAACCTAGCTTTGGACTAACCTATCTAACTTTTGATAGATAAACTGGGAAGCCAGGCTTTCTTTCTAATCAACACATGCAGAGAAGCTTTTTCAAAGGGAAATTCAGCCCATGGTCAAATTTATCACCCTGAGCATGCACTAAATTTCTAGTTATGCTGAATCATATCACAGTTCCCAGATGACCTAACTCCTTGAATTTTCTTTTAAAAGGAACCAAGGTACCAAAATTGTGAGGAGATGCAGAAAAGGAAATAATTTTATCTCTGTTGTAGCAGTAGGCACATTCAAGATGCACATCTAAATATGGCATTAGGTAGCATTCATCAGTTCAGGAATGAGCAGGTAGCCTCCCTGCAAAATACATAGGTTTCTTCTCTAAAATATCTTATCTGGAAAAATCTAATATTTACTGCCTAACTTTTTTTTTTTTTTTTTTTTTAACAGAAATTAAACAATATCATTATTTTCTAAAATACAACTCTACAGCTGTGTCATACTATTTATCTCATGTATGGATAATTTTTATCTTTTATAAGCAAAATAAACAGATTATTCCTATGTGTGCATGGCCGGCCACACAGACAAGGTGCTGCCTCCAGTAGCTCCCCTATACAACAATGCCACAACGCACATCACTTGCTAGGATAGAGAACAGAACCTCCTTCCTCCTCTCTGTCTTTTAGAGAATAAAACTCACTAGAGAAAGCACACATGCCTCACTCTCTAGCCCCAAGCACATGCACATATCCTTGCAGGTTTGTTCAGAATGTATGAAAGATTCACTAGACACAAATTCTCTGCTTTTTACTACTTCTTAGAGCATTTTACAGCCAATATGTGCATGTGTTGTATTTAGCAGCTGCATTATGTAAACTAGTTTACGGGCATTTAAATTCCATTCCTCACTGAGGTATCTGCTAATTGATAACTTTACAGTTAATCTAACATAATCTTACAGATAATCTAACATAATCTATTAAGATTTACCTCAATGCTGGTGATTGTATGAGTTATATCCCTGCTACAGATTAGTAATTCACCTAGGCTGATACTCCACCAACCCTCTAGCTGCTCTGCAGTGACATGCATTAGTCACAGTTTCCAGGTTGACAGCTGCTTGTCTAAAACATGCCTAACAGCTAACAAAACCCTCCCGAATATCTTCACTCAAAATATGTAATCTGTACTCTGCAGTGATATTAGACAAGATTAAGCACAACAGTGATCTTGCTTTTCACCTGATTGTTGTTCACAAAATATACACCAGATTTAAAACTTTAGATTAGAAAGCTATCAAACTTTCAAGTCTTGCTAAAACCACTCGACGGAGAGTCCTCAAATAAGTAGGTTTTTTTATCTTAGTGGAGGAGATAAGAAAAATGTTACAAATAACAGACAATTTGTACTTTCAGCTTTCTCTCAGCTATTGAAATGCTCTGAAAACAATATCTAAGTTCTCTTAAGAGTTAATTGCCAAAGCTGCAAATGAATCTATCTCTGGGAACTATATTCAGCACTACCCATCTAAAGGCAGCTGCAAAGCAGTAAAGGACTGCTTGATAGCAGCATCCTGGGCAGAGATGCAAGCATCCTTCTTTTTTAGAGCATTCAGCTTATTTAGAAGTCTCCCCTCCTCCTCCTTCCCTGCCAAATTCTCACTGTTTAATCAATTTATCAAACACATCCATGCAGCTTGAGGCCAATTGCTTTTCCCAGTCACCTCAGCAGCAAACATACGGTTTGAGTTTTCTGCAAAGCCTCTGGGATAACTGCAGTGCACTTTGCATGGCTGTCACTCCAACTTCTGTTCTGTCAACAGCACCTTCATGCTGAGAGCACTATTTATGGAGCTTCCTGGGTTTTTTTAAGGGGACTAACACCTCTGTTTTGGCAGCAGTCACGCCCTGAAAATTAGCAGTATCACAGCTGTCTTTACCAATTTGGTGTACAATTTGCACAATTACTTTTATTTGAAATAAATCTACGTAAATATAAGATCATAGTCTATTGAATGTGTTCAAAATAGTGCCTCTCAACAACAAAGATGTTTAAAAAGGGACTATTCTCTTCCTGTTTTTTATTCTCTTCCTGTTTTTTTTTTTTTTTTTTTTTTTGGTGGATTTGGTGGGTTTGGGGTTTTTTGTTGTTGTTGTTATATTTAATTTCAGAAGCCATTTTCAACAAGAAAGAGAAAGCATTTATTTCATGTAAATGTTGCTGCTATGCTTTCCCTATGCATGCAAACAGCTTTATTGATAGAACAGTTGTAGGTTCATTCTACCAAAAGCTGTCCTGCAATCCCTGCATGTACTATCCACCAAAATATGGAGGTATTCACACTTTAACACTTGTATAAGGGAGGAAAAATATTAACCTGAAATTTAATATATACACTATTCAGAACAACTCTTACGCTTAATGCTAAGTGTGTCCTAAACCCCATCACTAATGTACTAATTCACAGCGAGGTTTCAAATAGCACAAGATATCTTTTTGTGGACATGTCTCAGGTTTCCATTGACTATAATGGGAACTTAGATGTTTGGGGCACAGATTGACTGCTTTATTTAGACAATTATGTATATGTAGTTCTAATCTAATACTGGAGTGAAATATCTAACCAGATTTGAGTAGAAATGAAGCACCTAAATCCATGGAGAGTGTTTAGTAAAGTCAAATGTTACAGTCCCTCTTCTGTGTCCTTTTGTTTAGGCATCTTTAGGGCTCCTTGGCTCAACTTGATGGCACAAAAATTTTTGATTAGTTACAAGTCAAAACAATGAGTACTACTAGAATTCCTGAGGTGTTCTGGTTTTTGTTTTTGAGGCAAGGTTGCACAAGTTTGTCAAGCTGGGACATAAGACCTTGGCGCACAAGCAATCAAATCTCCAGGAGATGGCCAGAGGGTGCTAACAGCAGGGCAACAGAGTGACTGTTAGTGGATGACTAGTTCTGGAGATTCCTAAAGTTTATAAACTTTAAATTTACAAAACTATAAAACCTTAAAACTCTATCTGAAAGACCTTAAGATGTCTCACATTGGAACTCTTGCCATGAATACAAATGCCTCGTGTGGGCAGCAGTGAGACACTAGGAACTCCAAGCAATAGTCTGAACATACATTTCTAAAGTCCTTTTTAAAATTTCCATTTGTATTTAATATATTCACAAGACAGTAGCAAACATGACATAAGGCATGATGCCATTTGACAGGAAAAAGTGGAAAAGGAAAACAAAGAATTTCAGAGGACACTTAGTACCTGTGCATGCACTAAGTCAAATCACAGAGTCTGGGATTCATCTTGCCTGATTTTAGACACCAAACTGTGGACTTTTGTATCCAAGTTGATAAACTGAGAGAAAGACACACTTCTAGAATGAAAGTTATTTGACTTCTCATAGATGTCTACCTTAAGGTGAGATAAATCATGTCCTATAAATGCCTGCATTTCTCTTGTGATTACTTAAGAGAGGGCCTAAGGCCAGCTCAGATGTAGGTGCTGGCAGTGTATCTTTCTAAATTAAGTGAAATGAAACTCAGCTGCCACTTACTTCACTGCAATCTAGAGAGGAGGCAGAGAGAACTAAATTCTGCCTATGCCTTGGGACATGACTGATGTGTCAGGACTGCAGAGACAAGGGAAAAAGACAGAAAGAGTATATATTTGCTTTCCTTTCTTCCCTTTTTTCAAGTAATCTATAAAAGGATCAAATTTCCACTTGCCTGTTTATTTTCAGCATCAGTTCTATGATAAATTCTGATCTATAGATCTTTTGGTAGTAATTCACTATTGGTATTAAATATTAAGTTAGTATTAAGTATTAAGGTATTGAGTATGAAGAATTAGAATTGCTTATATAGGATGCATGTTATATTTCTATTCCTTTAAAGGTTAAACTTAAGACTTCTAATAAGAAAATTCCCAAATAAAAACATAGTCTTTGAGAATGTCCCATGATATTGGTTTAACAGCTGTTACTTAAGCAAACTTTCCTGGCAGCTAGTTTTATGGATGTGTATGCAAATCAATTTAACAGAAGATGTAGAAGAAAGTATTTACAATTGGAAAAATGTTTATTATGCATTTTTTTTTAATTATGACAAAACAAATGCAGTTCAGTATTTAGATCTTTATTTAGTTATAGGAGTACTGATACCACATTTTGTAAGGGCCCTAATTTCCCCTTGTACGATAATTAAGAGCAAATTTATAGCTATTAATAGATTTTCATCTCTGTAAAAGTTGTGCAACTAGAAGGAGAATCTAGTTAACAGGGGCTCTTATAAATAGCTTTGTCTTTAAAGCTGCACACTGACCCTATACAAAACTCATCTGACAAGTGGGAATTCATGAAATGATGTCATCAAAAATACATGTAATTTGGCTGTAACATCTGGCACTGCTTGATCAAGTTCAATATGAAGGATCTAATATATGATCTGAGAGATTTAACACCTCCATCAACCTGCTGAAAAAGCTCTTTGTAATGCAGTCCAGGATGCTGGTGACCTTTGCTGTAAGGGTGCATTGCTGGCTCAGGGTCAGTGTTTTGCTGACCAAACACAGTGGTTCTTCTCTGCAAAGCTGGTTTCCAGGGCCCAGACAGTAGTGGTGCATGAGGGAATTCCTCCCCAGATGTAGGATTCTGCACTTGGCTTTGGTGAACTTCATGAAGTTCCTCTCTGCCAATTTCTCCAGCTTGTCACAGACCCTCTGAATGGTAGCACCATCCTCTGGTGTACTAGTTACTCCTGCCAATTTTGTATCATCAGCAAATTTGTTGAGGGTGCTTTATGTTCCTTCATCCAGATCATTGACCAAGATAGTACTGGCCCATGTGTCTATAGACATCACTGTTGAAGACTGACAGTACTAATGAAGACAGTACTGAACCCAATACCAACTCCTGAGGTTTACCATTAATGAATGGTCTCTAGAGGGACTTCATCCCACTGACCACAACCTGCTGAGCCTGGCAGTTCTGCCGGTTTTCAAGCCACCTCACTTAATACTTATCTAGGTTGTCTTTCATCAAGCTGTCAATGTGGATATCATGGGAAACAGTGTCAAAAACCTTGCTAAACATAAAGAATATAAGCTGTTCTCCCCTCACACACCAAGGCATTTTTCTCATCTCAGAAGGCTATCAGGCTGGCTAAGCATGATTTCCCCTTCATAAATTAATGCAGACTCTTCCCAATCAACTTCTGGTCCTCCATACTTTTGGAATGTGTTACAGGATTATTTGTTTCATCACCAGTGCAGTGTCTGAGGTGATGCTGACTGGCATATATTTCCTTAGATCCTTCTTATTGCTCTACTTGAAGATAGAAGTGGGTTTTGCTCTCTTCCAGTCCTTCACTGGAAGTTCAAGCTAAAATACTAGGTTTTAACTCTACTAAGTTATGTATTCAAAGGGAAGTCCCTGACATAGATCTGAGGGGGACTGTGGTATCTCTAAAGTTTCAACCCATCAACAGGAATTGTGGATTGGGGTCACATTGGCATTACTATTCATCGTAAAACATTTTGATAGAGAAAGTCAAAGCAGGAAGACAAGGTTAAACAAAACAAAAACAAAACAAAACAAAAAAAAAAAAAAAAGAGGTTAATCCCTGAAGCCAAAGAAAGGTATGTCACTTAACTCTCATAATTAACAAATGCTGATTAAATACTCAGGTAAGACTAGATGGGAGTGCAAATCAAAAGCACCTTTAGAGTAAAGTGACAAAATAGTCATTTTAAGTAGATCCCTGGCAAGGAAAGTGATTCCAGAAGAACAAGGAAGCTTCCTCTGGGACTATTAAATTATACATATTTTTCAGGGCTATCGCCATAAACAATCTTCTCACTTTTCAACCAGACATGCACAGAATTAAGCTCTTGAATCTAAATAAAAGCCTACAACTTTTAAAGCTACTAGATATCTGTTTTTCCTGACATCTTGGTACTAATTCTCTGCTTTTCATGATAAGTTTTGTAACTCAGAAAGAAGAAATGGGATATATCTCTCAAGCTTTAGGAGGTATATACAACTGTTCACACATAATTATCTGGTAACATATGAGAGGTCCTTGGGTGTACAAGACTTCCATATGGGGCTGACAGAAGTGACACAGAAGCTATGGAAGATCCATGCCTCCTGTGTATGCTTACAGGACCCATGCATACAAGACTGAGAGGTGAAAAAAAAGAAGGGTCCTTTTAAACAT
>JAVCKT010117189.1:9330-21489 GCA_032273925.1 Rhynchotus rufescens
TCTACAGTCACGCTGCAGTTGGGGCCAGGAGTGTGAGCTTTACAAGTCCTGCAAAAACTGCTACAGCCAACCTGGCAGCGCAGCCTCCATCAGTTTGTTTTTGCCTCTTCTTGGAGGAAATTAAATGAAAAGATGCTCCCCTGTTTCTAGTGGTTGTTCAGACCAAGACTTGTGGTATCGATGCTGGGTCTCACCATCAACGAACGTGCTGTAAATATGCTGTAAATACAACATGCTGCAACTACAACGTGTACAACATGCTGTAAATACTGAAAACAGGAACCCCTCCAGGCCAGGGGATAGAAAAGTGCATGGAGGATACGACCCAACGAAAAATCACCACAAAGCAGGCATCCCAAATGAGCATAAACCTCAAGAAAAAGCACACTGAGAAGGTCAAGGCTTGAAGAAAAGTGAGGATTACAAAAAGATGGACTTGCCTTCATTTTAGTACCTTCTGCACCAAATGGAACTGTATCTAAGAGCTCTTCAAGCACATAAATAAGGAAACAACAAGGGAGAATGAATAATATGTGGTAAAGGGAGAATGTAATTAAAGATAGCTTGTGGCTTGAAAACTAAAGGAATAGTTCATCTCAGTTCTTGTAAACAAGGTAATAAATATCAAAATATCTCTGAATTCTGAAGGACATGGAATATAAAAGTCAGAAATCTGAAAAAAAAATTCTCTCCTTTTTTTTTTTTTTTTGGGCTGAAAATATCTCAAGTTAGACTGATACCCCATGATGAAGGGAAAAAAAGGCAAATGGAAGTACCTGTATTTAAGTATGGTGAAAAAAATTATATCATCCATTGCTGAGACAGTTGATTTTATGGATAATGGATTTTTCTGTACTTTATTTCCCAATGGAAAACATTACATATAAGTTTTTACTATTTTCAGGACAATGAATTTTGATGAGGAGGATAAACTGCTGAAAAGAAAAACCTTGTACTCTTATAAGCAGAAAAATTTAACAAAGCTACAGCACATACAGTATATCAGCAGATGCAAACTCTTGCTGCCAAATATGCACGATGACCTGTGATTCTCTGAGCAGCATCAATAGCACTTACCTAATAAATCCTGTTAAGATGTCTATTAACTGTAGTGCCTCACAATTGCATAGCACTCTGTTGCCTTCAATTTTAAACCTACCCAGCTTGTCTTGGCAGAAAACTCTTTTACCCAGTCTATTTCATCATGAAAACACAGTATTTTCACATACTTAGTAATAAAAATAAACTTCACAATGGAGTTTGTTCATCAGTGAATAAAATAAGAAAACTGTCACTGCAGAAAGAAGCTATAATACATCTGTCTGTCTATATAAATGCACACAAACTCTTTGTGCGGGGGGAAAAAACAAGATGGTGTATTAAGCTCATCTGAAGAAATGCTTTCCATTTAAAAAATCAGGAGAGGGTTAAAAGCTGACCACCATCTTTTAAAAAGAGGTATTACAATGACTTTGTATAGACTTTTTAAAAAGTAGGCAAAGGAGCCTAGCAGAGCCCTGCTAATGACTTTATCATTATTCTTTTTTTCATTAGATCTTGGACTACTGAGGAAACTGAGACAGAAAGACTGAAAGAAAGCAGGTACTGTGCCAGGATTGTTAAAAGCTAAATGAGAACGAGACAACCTGGATAATTAAGAGCCTGTAAGCCTGGCATCAATCCTAGCAAAATAATGGGATTGTTCCTACAAGACTCAATTAATGAAGTATTAAAGAAGGGATACAGAATTAATGCCACTCAAGTTTCCTTTTTTTTATTTTTTTTTGGAAAGCAGGACTTGCCAACCTAGCATGGCATCTTCGAGAAGATCACAGGAACCAGGTGCCTCTCTGCACTGCCTGCTTCTACAGAATAGTCTGGGTGGCAGTGAAGTTTCCAGAAATTCAGCTTGTCTTCAAGAGATGAGATTATGCATCAGCACGACATGAAACACCTGCCCGCCAGTTTTACTGGGCATGTAGTGTTTAATTGTGGTTTGTTTTTTCCAAGAACTATTTCTCTTTCTTTCATTCATAGCACGCAAATGACAAGCTACTATTAAGCTCAATTATTCAAACTTAATAGCGAAGGGAAGCTGCTTGAAGAAATGCTCCTAAATCTCATTTATAAAAAGGAATTGTTACTGCCCTGCTGGTCTGAAAAAGGCTGAGTTAGAGATTCATTTCCTACACATTGAGATGATCTACTTTCTAAATCATTACCATAAGAAGTTCTGCGGCTTTGTGAAGTATGATGCAAATTCTTGCAACTCGCACAAGTTTGTGATGTTTCTCCACTGACATCCTTTCAATAGTCCCCGTAGACCTAATTTATTTTCTAATCATTCCACCATGCTTAACACATTTTTTCTAAATTACTTTTGCGTTGGCACTTAGAGGGAGCACTGACTGGTTTTTTTGCTTAGAAAGTTCTCGCCTTCCACTTTCAGTGTTTCCTGTGCAAAAAAGAAAGAACCCTTAACTCTGCAGAGCAGTTCAGCGCCGAGTTGCTCCCAGTCCATACCATATTTCAATAATAATACAGCAGTCATTGTGGATTTTGTATACTTCCTATTCCCATTTCCATATTCATATCACATTACACACAAAAGTACTGTACCTCATTTCTGCCTTTTGGATGCAGGACCAAATGCCAGATTGTGTATGACAATCCACAAAACAAACATGTGAATGAATAAGTTCATAGGTTTTATAGAAAATGTTCCCATTTTGTGTTTATATAATTATACTTTTCCTTGTAGTGGAAAAATGGAATATTTAAATGCTTTAGTCCAATATTAACATAATTATTCACAATGTATGTACAGAAAAACAGCCTCAAAGCCTGATACAATAGGTATAAACTAGAGAAAAAGCTCTGCTCTTTTGCCAAATACATGCATAGGTTTTTGTGGTTTCACGTCACAAAGTCTGTAAGGTGTTTCACTTGATATTCTTTTAACACCTCCAGCTACAGTAATCTTTTTGATATCCTTACAACAATTTTTTCTTAATTTTCATTTTCCTTAGAATGATCAAAGAATAACTTGATTTTTGTTTGAAAACTCTCTTGTCATACTAAAATAGTCTTGTCATATACTAACTTTTCTTACTATAGTATTTTGTGAAAAATATCTTTAAGGACTTATGACAAATAGATCTGAATACCTTCTCTTTTTTTCAAAACCATTGTATTTATTTAAAGATGACTCAAAACTCCTTTTGTATTTTAGAACTTCACTTAATGTCTCTCCTCAGCACTTTCTTCCTATTTGGCACATAAATGCCCAGTGCAGATTTAATGCACTGCTGCAGTCCTTGACACAAGAGAGGTGTTTGTGATGACCTGCTTTACCTTGGCCTACATCTTTCTGAAGAAGAGACAAGATTTTATTGAAGGATATTCTAAGCATTTCATATGCAGCTCTGCAGTACCTCATGTTTCATTCTTTCCAACCAAATTAATGTTCTTCTTCCTTAATGTTGACAACAAATGAAATCACACGAGAACTCGTTATTCTCTTTTTTAAGTCTAATTTTTAATAGCTGCTAGGTTTGCCACTTCCAAGTTCAAGTTGAAACTGCTCCTAACCTTTAAATTCTGCTTTGTTTTAAGCCTTTTGAAAAGCTACACAATTATTATTTCTCTATGTTAAAGCCTAAATCAATTTCTTCCAAATATTAGATTTGTTTTTGTCCCTTTTTCTGTCTCAAAAGGCAAGAGGAAGATTAAGTAAAACATTTTCACAGTGTTCAGTTATCTAGAATAGTGTCCCTGATGTCTCATGCACTTTTTCTTTCATTAAGTTTTCATATCATAAAAGCTATCTTTTTGCCTCTTCTTTTGCTTATCCCTCAAATTTTATTCCAGTTCACCACAACTTCCTTTGCAGCCAAGAAAATCAAAATAGCCATCAAGTGTTTTAACTCTCTCCAGCTTCTTACTACTCTGGAGCTATTATACTGTTTCTTGCCTTCTACTCCATTCTACCTTCTGTTCTACCCTGTTTATACAACACAAATACCAAATATATATATATATATTCAAATTATTAAGTTGATAATGACATACACAAGTATTGCCATGAACGAGTAATGTTCATGAATGCATGATCCTATGCATAAATTACCATGTGATGTCTGTGCAGCCCCAGGAAGTTCTTAATCGATACCTCAGAAATCCCAAACATTTCAGTAGCTAATTTAAAACTGCACACATTTTTGGAGAACTGTAATTTTATTCTTGGAGCTCATTTATAATGAGCTTTTAATTACAGAGGATGTCCTCATATCTTAACTCTTAAACGCAGGGAAAATATGAGATGTTAGATAACGTTTAAACTAACATACTGAGATAATTCTTAAAATAACATTTCATTTTTTTTTTTTTTTTTTTTTGGTAATATCGGAACTGTAAAGACATGCTTGCTTTAGATCAGTCTTGCTTTACTTACGGCAGTATAAATGTACAATAAAGGAAAATGCTGTTTCCTTTGCCATTGTTGCTCTGCTCATGTGCGTCTCCTCTAAAATGCAGTAGAGGGAATGGAGGAAATGTGATTGCCACGAACAACCTTTCAATACAGTCCAACCTTTTAATACGGTTTGGGAGATCATTGACCAGTTTTTCCTCCACCATTTAATTGTTGAATGAGCAATGCTCCTCTGCTGTAAGAATCCAAGCTGCAGCCTAGTGCTTTACACAACGTCTGCATGAGTTTGTCCGTAAGGGTTTAGCTTTACTCCACAGCACAGTCCCTCATGAAAAAAAAAGACTTTTTGCCTGGAGAGCATCCAGTAAAACCTGGTCAATAAACCCATCTTTATTTTTTTTGTTCAGCAGACCAGCTTTATTTAATTCTCCACTATCTAGTGTGGCACAAAAGCTTTGCTGGTGAACGCACTACAATCCAGGCTGCCATTTAGCTTATCCAGATACATTGCATTTATCCCTGTTAGGAACTCAAAACGAACTTGATCGGATTACCTGGTTTGATTTCATTCGGTTTGCACTGAACTTCTTCGACACAGTCTGCAGGAAACCATCCTATATGTCCCCGGGTACTGCCTTCCCAGAAGCCACCTTCACCGATGCTCAACACTAAACGCAGAAGGACATAGGCAGCATTAACATAGAGAGACACAGGCAGCATTAGAGTTTCTTCTCTTCCCACATAAATACCGAGATTATTTACATACTAGGTTAAATTAACATGTTGACAAAAGCAAACACTGTATAATATCTCAAGTTCTAGTTTCCCAAATACAGGGACAGAATGTATGTCTGTAAATGTGACTCTTCCTCATTAGTCCTAATCAGAATTCTCTTCCAAAAATTTTTTTGCTCAAAAGTTTCCTTTGCCATTACATAATTCTTTCTGTTTTCAGTGTTCTTACTCCTGCTTTTATCAAGGATAATTTGTCTTTTTTTGTAAATTTGTAAATTTGCCTTGACCATTCAATTCAATTGTACTGCTGAGCTCTCATAAAACCAAACCCCTCTTTGAAGCAATTTTAAATATATAAATAAACACATATACATATATACATTCAAGACTAATATATATGCATCTCTGTGTGTGTGTTTATATACATATACACACATACATATATATATATATACACATAAATATAACAATCTTGAATGCTTTGTCCATGCTAAGGAAACATGCTGTTTTACGTAATGGCTAGCTCCAGAGATACGAAATGTAGGTCAAGTAATATGAATTTAATGGTGTGAGCCCAGAGCAAACACTTGAATGTCCCAATAGGTGTGTTACACAATGTAGATGCCTTCTGAAATATTTCAGTGATTTTTCATCGTAGAAAGTAATGACAACGGTGATCAGAAAGATAACCAACAGAAAAAAAAGTGCATATTGCTGTTCTCATTATCTTGACATTAATCTCATTATGTAACAGAAATTACAAAAAGTATTTGAAGAATAGTGTATGATTTTACTGTTAAGCAACTGGAGAGTAATTACATAAGGAAAGCTTCCCAAACACCTTCAAAGTACTATGCTTAAGTAAATCTTATAGAAGTTCCTGCAAATCACAGTATGTTCAATACATATTAAAGAACATAAACGTACCGCCTCACACACGCTATAAAAAATATAGTTATCATTTTAACACTATAGTTATCATTTGTAACTAGGTTGATGGGGAATGTAGTAGAGCCACGCACAGGTTCCTCGGAGGACATCTGTATAACACACGGTGCTCAGCGCAGGGTCCCTCAGCTCCCCGTGTTACGCCGAGGATGCAGGAGCAGCACGGCCCCATCAGCTGTGCTCTAGCTGAGCGAGCCACGCCAAGGGGCCCTGCTGAAAATCAAGACTAATTAGGCCAGGCACATCTCTCTGCTAACGCATGCATCTGGCTTTCCAGGCCCGGGATAATCTCTCTGCAGGGCATTGCAGCATGCAGGCAGAATCACCTGCCCAGAGCTACCTTGGTGAGCTCCAAAGCAAGCGCTCTTTGCACTCTGAAAACACACCTTAGCAGGCTTTAAAATCACAGTCCCAGAGCCTGACTGGCACAGCTGCGTCTCAGGGGCTTTGAGTTTGAACCTTATCTGCACTATAGTAGAGCAAGAGGAATATCAAATCTGTGGCAGGCCAAAAAGGACCCCCTGCTAACACAAAAGCAGTTGTAAGAAATCTGGCTTGACTCAGCAGGACCTGTACGACTGCATTTGCAATTCAGCGTTTGCCTACTTTGTCAACAACCCAATACCATTTGTAATACTCTTTACTAAGCTTGTAACATTATTGTCATTACCTATGATATCACTATTACATACTAATGGATGTCACTTTTTAAATAAATAAATAAAATTATTTTAAGTCCTTTATTATAGTAATTACACGTGCAGGTTCTCTGAATTGCGTGTTGGTAAGTCACTTTCAGCAAGAAGCTCAGGTTAAGCCTTGGCATAAAAATCCACTCTGGCAAAATCCTACACCCAGGTGGCTCTCACAATGCACAGATTACGTATGTGAACAAACTCATACCTGCCGAGGTGGTTACGGGATAATGGTGGAGGGCACTGAGCTTGGAAGACACCAACTTTACAATGACAATTAAGCTGTGTAAAATTTTCATGGCATGTCATTTCTTTTAGTCACCCAATACCTATTGATACTGTTTAGCTAAGCAGAAGTTTTTGCAGCTGTACTTCCAAATGAGAGTAAATATATATATATATATATATAGAGAGAGAGGCATAATTAATGAAAAATGTGTTGAAAAACTCCAGTTTTTCTTGAAAATATTTAAAGCTTGTGCACAGTCAATCTGACTACTTAATGCTACATAAAAGAGAAGGTAATCACCAGTCTCAGGATATTCCTAACAATGCACCTTCCACTCATACAACAATAGAATGCATTTCTTCATATATCAGAAGGTAATAAAACTTAGTTAATAACGTATATAGATAGTAATATCCGTTGTAGGATACTTTTGTACATTGACTTACCTTAAAATAATAAAAGCAAGTCTCGGATCCCATTCAGCTGAATGTAATTGTGAAATGTGAGACAGTCAGAAACCCCTGTTACAAGTAGCTAATTTTGTTAAGGAGTTTTGAGTACTGCATCTCAGTCCTGATTTGGCTCCTCCGACTGACAAGATAGGGAGAATATAGACTAGTATGCAACTGAAAATGACCTCCCTAATTTAGTATTTTATTAATCTGTCAGATCTGCTATTTTGATGCTCTGAATTACATAGGTATTTCGCTGTCTAAAAAGCATCTGCACTGTAATAAGGTATTTGGGTTTTTCACACCCACAGAATAATTTGATGTGTTTATAGTAGCTGAAGGTGGTAAAACATCCCAATCATAATAGGAAATCTGCTTTATAAGCATATATCTGAGTTCAAGGTGAAAATGATTATTTCCCAGGAAAAACACCCACACTTTAGACCATTTTTACATGAATTATTAAAATGTTTCCCATTATTAATGGCTGGAGCAAAGCAGAATTACACTAACACCTGCCTGAAGACACAATGCTTACAGAAAAGAGGTAGGAGGGGAAGTGAGCTATTACCAGCACGCCAAGTGTCTCCTCAATTCTGGTTCAAGCCTGTGTACATGTCACATGTACAAATAATCATGGGACTCTTGGACTCACTGTCATGGAAATTATGGGCGCTACAGCTTCCAAGAAAGGTGGGAAAAAGACGGAATTGCAGGAGGCACACGGATAACAGAAAATATACGTGGGAAGCCAGGAATGAAGCTGATGCACTGAGACAGAGATTAATTGCTGATGAGATGGAGAAAAAGCACATCGGGCAGAAGATTTAGAATGTAAAGGACGAGAGGAAGATGAAGGTTTTGGACCAATAAGAAATTTTATAGAATCTTTTTCATGCATCTCAGGTGGTGGTATTATTATTAAGAAATTCTGCAGCAGGAGGCCAAACCATATTACATCTACATACACACATCTATAAAAATGGGGCACAATTTGTGTATTCCAACATGGGCAACCAAGAGTTTACAAGATAAATCAAAAATATAATTTATCTTTCCTATCCATGGATGCTTTTCAGAATGAGGCCTTAATTTCTGTCTTTTCCCTCTCACAACAGTGCTTAAGAGACATGCTACAATGGATAATTTGGTACCAGCAAGAGATTTTCTAATCAACATTTTCCTTTCTGAAGGGAATAACAATGGTAAATCAAAGGATAACTTTCCCAAAATTAATAATTAGGCTTTATCATTTGAAGTATGTTTTTTTCCTTTTGCTTTTATTAAAAAGAAAAGATGTGGTTGCTATGGCAAGAGCAGGCCAGAGTCTCTTTACACACAATATGAATTACAATAAGGAATCTGATGTTGTAAGAGTAAAAATAAGGCTCTAATAACATCCTGAAGCCTGATATGTCTTTTCACAACATAACTATAGCTTAAAACAAGAATTATGTTTAATTATATGAATAAAACTGCAAATCAAAATTGGACAGTTACCAAACAATTGAATTACATGAAAATATGTATAAGCAGACAGCTAGAAGGACCTTATTTCTTCAATATCTTACAAGTATTATAACTTGTACCAGCCAGATTCTATTTTGCCAGAAATCCCCACCAAAATTATATGTAGTGCAAATTCAGTCCAAAATGTTTTTTTCCCTTAAAACTCTTTTAATTTATTTTTTTTCTGCAATGTATATAACTGATTTAATATAACATTTATCTCAAACTGCTTAATTACTCAATATACTTTCAAAAATTCACTTGAATCAAAACAAACAAGCAAACAAAAGGCTTTACTCATCCCCATTACAACTCTCTTCATGATACAATAGTAAAGAAACAGGCTATAAGAATGTATTTCCTTCAGCTGATAGCTGATAGTATTTCTAAACTTCTTGTAATAGTTCTGCATTATCAGCTGGAAATTCAATCAGTAATTTTTTCCAAGTTGTCTTCATTTGCCAAAAATTCAGTGAAACATGGAGCTAAGGAGATTGCTTTTATATTTTTATAAGGACATTATCTGAAATTTCACCATGTAAACCGCACTCTTTAAGAAAGGAGAAAGTCCTCTGAGAAAGGAGAAAAGAAGCAGCTACCCAAATTGTGAAAGACATCATCACATCTTAAAAAAATAATACTTCTACAAATTAGAAAAAAAAAGAAAACCTAATACTAATAAAATTGAAAGTATGTTCAAAAATCAAGCAACTGAGCTAGCCTACCCTGATGTAAAAACTGTCAAAACTAAAACCAAAATTATATCTGCTGATCAGAAAAGATGATGATTTCAATACGTCTCATGAGAGGTGGGGTTATGTAAACTAAAAGCCCTGTAATACAGCACAGTATAAAGTAGAAAAGCTCCATTCTTAAGTTGAAAGGGAGAGCGATACAGTACCTCTTCCATCAGAATGGCAATCAAAATATGTTACTGTTCTGTTATTGATAGCAAACGTCATTTCCTTAACAATGTAGAAAAAGTTTTCATTTGTGTTTTAGCTGTCAGGTTTCTGTGCAAATACAAACCAGTTTTGTAACAATCTATCTTCTGCATTTCCCTTTTCTAATATGTTAAAACATATTTTAAATTTTCCAAAGGACAGAGACCTGATCTTTCTGCCTTCTTGGGACTATATATTATAATATAGCCTTTTTTCTTGTAGAAAAATCTGCTATTTAATGCAAATTTCAAAATTAATAGGCCTTTGGAGACCTTCATCCATTGAAAGATAGCTTTCAAATGACTAATAATAACCATATGAAAAAGCATCTACTTCAATGAGGAAAACAATTTTGCCTAAAACACTCCCTAAAGATGGTTCAACTCATAAATGCATGTCCTTAACCTTGAGCTGTATTGGCAACATCTTTTCTTAAGCATGTATTTCAATGCTTTAAAAATATCAGTGTTCAATCTACTTTTGTATCTGACCAAGTAAACAGAAAAAGATATTACCAGGCAGGTAGCAGGTGGACTGACAGTCCTCTCAAGCTCAGCTCAAACACTACACGCTTAGAATTTAATCTTGCTCTTAGTTTTAATTTTACTCTGCATCTTTTCGCATCCTTATTTTCTTCTGAGAGAGAACCACTCCTCCCTGTGTTGAACAGGATCTGTCTGTTCTGCCTTATGGGCAAATCCTTTTTGGCTTTAAAATACGTAATTGAGAGAGACAGTGACACAACTCGAGATCAATGCAACCGCAAGACTGGAAAGGAAGGAACCATCCTAAAGCCCTTATGGCAACGGCATTAAGGCCACCAGCACGTAAACAAGTGACTGTGCCCCAGCTGCCACGTAGAAAATGTTCTCGTGTGGTCCACGTACAATCTGGAGGGAAGCTTGCAAATCTGCACATTTTGTATGATTGGCCTGAGCTGTCAGATCAAACCGTGGCTCTAAAGACATTTCTTTTAGTGGAGAAGCAAATTTAGCAGTTCTTTCCTATTTCCTTCCTTTTTTTTTTTTTTTTTTTTTTTAATCTTTGCATTTGGAATAACTTTCTGTGAAGTGAGCCTTTTTCCTCTCATTTTGGGAGTCAAATATGGAGGAAATAAAGGAGAGAAAAAACACCGTAATAAACAAATCTTCTGAATTGAATGGAATTTCAAACAGAAATTCCAGTCAAGCATTGCAAAATCTATCATTTTACAACTTTTAGCACTGTCTGAACACTGGCTTAGAGCAGTTTGCTCTTCTCTGCACTCATGCCCAGACTGTAGGTCAAGCTGACTAAAGCTGGGACCAGGCCCCAAGCCAGCTCAGATGTGGAAGCTGTCCCACTGTGCTGGACTATGCCAGTGCGCTGGTCTCCAGTTCAGAGTTCCTCCTGCTCCTCCACTATCCTGTGTCTCCTGAATAGTTCAGGCCAGCTGCTGACTCCCAAAGGAGGCTGGACGCTGGCTTTAAGTAGCCAACAGTTAAAACCATGAATACAGGACTTTGTAGATGGTCTTATGTCCTGATCACCTCCTTGTAGCCTCAGAAAGAGGCAGGAAGCCTGTTGGGGAGGAAGCAAGGTGTTGTGTTTGCTACAACACTCTGAAACAGCAGTTAGGAGCCCAATTCTCTCTCCTGTTCTACAAATGCAAATGAGTGGAAGAACGGAATTAGATTGTTATCTGTGATGAGTCATAATTATTTATGTTAGGAATTTAAATCAAGCTGATAAGTCAGGAGGTAATAAGCAAGCTAAATAGACTCGGGGATCTGAAAAAGATAAATATTCCATTTCACATTATTTTATCTATAGATGAAAAGAGTAAAAATTGCAGCAGCAAAACGTTTCTGCGAATTTCTTATATTAAATTCTGCTTCCAAACTTATTCACATACAATTTACAAAATGTTGTTGAAAAAAATAGAACAGCATTTCTGTAGCTCTTCCCTTTCCAATATTTTATTTACTAATTCAAGAAGTGCAAAAGCCTAGGAGACCCACTTGCTTCTGCCCACAAGCTCTGTCTGCTGGCAATATCTTTAGGCACAGCAGGGGTTTAATAGTCTTTCTTTTTCAAAATGACTTACAAGTAGCTTTCATAAGGAATGAAAATGTTAGCAATATATTTGGATTGCCCTACTGGCTCAGATCACAGTGAAATAAAAGCAGTTTTGTAAGGGTCAGTATTTCTAACGCTGAAAACTACTGACTTTCTG
>JAVCKT010117202.1:0-21489 GCA_032273925.1 Rhynchotus rufescens
TATTTATCTATTTATTTATTTATTTATTTATTATTAAGATGAGCTACATTTTCAACAGCAGTTATGGGCTACATATGTACATATCAGGGACCTCGTTTGACCCATACTATTCAGACTAGATAACTTCAGTAAAATTCTGAAATGTTAGGAGAAAATACCATTTAAGCTCAGCTTTTCATTTGGGCTGTAATTGTCCTTGTATATGTGAGTGGATGAGTGGATAATAGGTGGACATGTGCGCTCTTGTACATAGTAGTCTGCATTCATATATATATATGTATATCTGTATATATGTATATGTTGCATAGGGAACGGTAAGATTGAAAAAAATATGAGGCATTTATATTTTTATTATTATTATTTTGCCTCTATACATGTTAAAAAAATATTCAGCTACAAAATGAGGTATGATCATTAGCCTACACACACAGGTACTGAGCTTGACGGTAGTCACAATGGTTAGTTCATTTTATTTATTTTTGCAAGATTGAGTATATTCTACTTGTTTATTTCTATAATGTAAATGGAGGTTGATTAAATTTCCTTTTTCTTTTTTTTCTTTCTTTCTTTTTTTTTTTTTAACTATAGCAGCTTCCTAAACTGTGGGAACATTAATATGGGGGTTACACCTGCATTGGCCTGAAAATATAAACCTATGAGATTTTCTGCAAAATAATACACTAGAGATTTACATTGTACATGTGTCTGTGTGTATGTGTATGAGAGAGAAAGAAAGCAAGGAAAGAGAGAAAGAAGCAATCAGAGGCAGAAAAAAAAAAAAAAAATGGTTAAGCACTGCCACCAGCAAATAATAGCGGGTGAGGTCTGGTAAGGCATAAAGAGCCATCAGGAAAATGATTTTTTTTAAATGACTACTGTATATTTTTAAATTCTTGATGTTAACTGTTGATAGCTGCATCATTGTTAGCTTCTATGCAATGGCAGTTTACAGGAGACATTGTTAATTCATATTTCTTTTTCTTTTTTCCTTCTATTTTTCTGTTTTAATGACACACTTGTAATAAAAACGGAAAATGCTTTGATTATAGTGGAAATCTAACATGATCATGTGTAGAATTCCTCAACTGAAGACTCTGTAAATAGAATCTACATAATTCATAGGACTTGGGAAAAACCTTTCCCCAAAACAGCTTTACCATAGTGACATGCATCCTAAGAGATACACTGATTGGTTTGGTACTTATTTATTGAATAAGAATGCAATTGACATTTTTTTTTTTTTTCCAAGAAGGTAGCAGGGGAGATCCAAGACCTTTTTTGACCCCTATATAGTAGATGCCATAGTGCCCAGCCCACAGGTACTGATCTCTAACGCAAGTCCTTATCCCATGTGCTGTTCCAATTACTGCTCCAGAAAGCTCTTTTCAATTAAATGCAGAGATATTCAGAGCTAGTCGAAGTAGAAACTGGGGATGTCAATTTGTTTGAAACCATTTGGCACCTATCTCAGGCGGTGATGGAAGTGCCACTGCCAGCTGGGCACGAAGCCACAGCTGGGACACCTGCCCTGAGAGCTGTTGTCACAAGGGACCTGTTGCAGGGAGCTGAATGCTGCAGCAACCAAAAAGAGCTGCTGCGAAAGGAGTGGTTTTGCTCTTCTTCTTCTTCTTCTTCTTTTTTTTTTTTTTTAATGCTCTCCTTTTTATAGCACTGTAGCATTTGTGCAGGATGCTAGACATTGAAACTTGATAGTGTTTCCACACTCAGGGTGCTCAAAAAACATAACTCGAGTTTTCAACATGTTTCTGTTGGGTGCACCTACATTAGGGATTTGGTTTGAACCAATTCACTTTTGAAGCATATTTTCTCACCAAGCCTCCTCACTGTTCCTTACTACACTTTGTTCTGCACTGTGGGGGTAAAAATACCTAATGTCCTCCTAGATTAAAGTAAAAAAAAACACATGTTCCAGGGGTTTATCTAATGCACACTAAGAACTATCAGGGTCTCAGTTTAAATCAATCAGCTCTTGTCAATCCCTCCTACTGAGACTACGCCACTATATAGAAAGCAATAAAAGATTCAAAGTAATAAAAATAGGAAGCATGAAAATGAATAGGGTTGTGTAAACCTAACTGGTAGGTAACTCTTTGGCTAGAGATCAGAAATAATTCTTGGAGCAGATGCCACAAATTTTTTGTGTGTATAATTGTATTTTTTTGCAATTTGTAGCAAATGTGTAAAAAGTGATAAATAATTCTGTGAACCAGAATTCACAATCCACTTTCCAGCAGCATACCCTAGATGCTAAGTAATGGATTCATGTTTCCCCTTGAATCATCCCTTTTAGGAGTATGTTTCCCCTGCTGAGAAGAGCTTTTAGCATACAGATATAGATGAGTTCTCTAACTACTAACAAAGCTATACCCACATTTTGAGAGGATCTGAGAATGGCATGATGCATTAAATGCCTTATGAACGTATCAACCCCGTATGGCTCTGACGGTAACACTGAAACTTGTAGTACAGCCTAATACAACAGGTGTATAGAAAGAAACAGTAGATGTTGAAGATCCATCACCAACACTGTCTATCCCTCATTTCACACTAATTATAGTTTAGTGCCACAGACTGACTTCCCATTTGCGGGCAAGTCTTCCAGTTTATTTTCATCCAAAGGGAACCCAGCTCCCACGTTCCGAGACTATCTGTCACATAGTTCAGATCTTGACAGATGAAGACAAGTAGGAAATCCACTTTTCTTGATCTGAGCTTATATACAAATGTGAATATACCCTTAGCATATTCAAGTTTCTAATTTACTCAGGCTTCTAATTTGGCCTGAGTTTTAGACAGGAGCTTGACCAAGATGTTCAAAGTCTGGCAGATCTTCAGAAGAGAAGTTAAGACACTTGGAGAGTTTCTTAATACCAAAAGGAGTGTTAGTAAAGTTTTACACAAATAAAATTTGGGCATTTTCAAATTTAGCAGAAAATTAGTTCCTTTTGCAATTTCAGATTTGTGTACTTTTTTTTTTTAATCTCACTTTCTGTGCAAATGTTCTTTTTCAGTTCTTACTTTCAAGTTTAAAAAAATGAAAACTTTAGTAGTACTTAAACTCATAGAGCTTTCCAAACTCAGAGTTGGTTAAAATGAACTTTCAGACTCGGAAATGAACTTTCAGACTCAAAATGAACTTTCAGAATTTTGAGCAGATGTTAAGTTAAAATAAATAGTGATCAGTCATACAATTCTGGGCCAAGACACAGCAGAGAAAAAAAAATAGTGAAGGCATGTGGCAAATTTGTACCATGTCTGATTATTTTCCTTTAAGAAAATGAACAATAATCACATCTGTTAGAATTACCATTCTGCAAAGAATTTGAAAATTTAAGTGCTTGGTCTGTGTAAACTGTGGTATGTCCTTGAGTTTGCTCTTGTCATTTTTTTTTTCTTCTTTCCTAAAACGGGTAAATCAAAAACACTATTAACTTTTTCTATGGAAAATAAATTTGTTCTGATTTGCCTCAAAGTTCATATCTAAACAGACATGAAAAACAGAAGCAAAATTAATGAAAAGGGGGTTTTTAACCATTTGATTTTATTTGGACACTTACACAAATTTTGTTAGCAATAAGTGTCAGGAGGGATAACCATGATTTTGGTCAAGTTTGTTTAGATCTTGATAACTTCATTAATTGCATACATTTTTCATTTTAGAGCAGCAGAATCAGGTATTTGCTGCAATATTTTCTACTAGTGTTTTAGTTCATGATTACATCATCCACAGAAAAGAATGGTCTATTCCTTTCAATGGTTTTAGGAAATATGGAAAAGAAAGAGAGAGATAGAATTTCAGTAAGCCATCTGTTTTAAACCACAAAGTTTTAATACTCTATAAAATGTTGCCACTTTTATGATAAGATCTTCTTTTATTTCATAAAAGATGGCTTCTACTAGTCTAATTCTTTCTTTTAACTCAATTTTCTTCTTATTTATAGAGCATCATGCCTTTGCCATCCCACTCGCATCATCCATCTGTTAACCAAAGCATATACATTAAGAATTTTCTCTTTTGTTTTATTCTGTCCTTTCATTTTGTCCCTTTCAGTTAATATCTTGAGAAGAGAGGAATTCAAATCAACTTTGCAGCATGGCAATGTACTTTTTTTTTCTGCCAAGAAAACATTTGAACACTTAGAACATTAGAACATTTTCAGGTGGTTTAATGTGTCCTTCCTGTGCCACATTTCAAGATTCTCTGTGAGATCTGAGCTTTTCTGAGGTTCCTGATCCTGGGCCCAAAGCACTAAACCCTGCAAGCTCAAGATAATAGGAAAAGTTGCTTTCTGAGTGGGCCTTTACTTCTGTCAAGCCCCTTTTTGCCTGCTAGATTAGCAACTAGCTTATTTTCTTGCTAAACCTCATAGGAATTATTGAAACAAACTAATATTCTTGGTTGGAAGAACTGGTGAGTGGCTTTCTGTCCACCTTTGTTTTATGATTTTTTTTTACCTATTTTGTCTATTATAGGAGCTGTGAAGCTCCTATAATTATAATTGTGGAGAGCTTGAATAAATGCATCATCTAAATGATCTAAGCCTCTAAAAGCTGTTGTTTCCCACTTGAAAATGGAAGATTGGTTGTCTCCTTTCTCTTTAAAAGCTAAAGATCTTGAATAATGCAGTTTTTCAGCAATGCAGTTCTACTACAGAATTAATTGGTAGCAAGGCTATCCTAGTAAAATTTAACTTGTTTGTATCAGCTCCTTTCAATCAGTTAAATTATATACTTAAAAATACTTACTTTTACAAAAATTTTGGTGGTTGACAAATGCTGTATAACATCAAAAACCTCTAAGAAAACACAGTTCAAGTTTTTCCTTTCAAATTTTTTCAACTATTTAATAATATTTTCTTGAAAAAAGATACCAAAAACTGTACATCCACAAACATTTGATTGATAATAACAACTGTTTATGACCAGGTTAACATGTTCAGGCATGTTTTATAAACTGTCATCTATAATGATGGTTTCCTACATGGTCTCAAATTTCATTGCAGCAGGGAAAAATCATCAGCTCTTATATAGAATGTTGTAGAAACAACATTATCACATCTCATTTCAGCTTTTGAAGACCCAGCAAGTGCTTTGTTTTCTTTGTTTATTTGGTTGCTTTTTTTTTGAAATATGAAGTCACAATGCTGGACTGATGGAGCTCATTCACCAGAAGGGGATCGCAGCAAAGAACAAATGGCCAGAGCTGTATTGTCCAAGAGCAGAAGTTAGCATCCAGGAGCCTGTCAGGGAAAAATGGCTTAAGCACTTTCATCAGTCGGCGTTTCCTAGCCCAAATCTGTTTCCCAGTCTGTTTGACTGAGAAGAACTGGTGTGTGATGCATGCAGTGCATCAGTTTTATTTTCAGAGCTGTTAAGATGAAGGTGATGTGCTGGGTAGTGGGAGGGGGTCACCTTTACAGCAGGCTGAGCTTCAGTCAGAGGAGAAAAGACTTGGAATATTCCTCCCTTATTCAGATATATTTTTGATAATATTCAGGAAATCAGAGTTAAAACCCTGGGATCATATTGGATCAGAACATTTGAATCGTGAGGATCATGAATTCCAACATCTCATGGTCACTGCAATCAAGACTACCCCCACATTTCCCACTAGACCATCTCTCTTTGTTAGTATCAGGTCTAGTAGTGCCCCTCCCCTTGTTGGATCATCAACCATTTGCATCAAGAAGTTATCTGCAACGGTCTGCAGGAACCTCCTGGATTGTCTGTTCCTGGATGTGTGATTATCCCAGTAGATATCAAGCTGCTTGAGTCCTTCAGGAGGACCAGGGTCTGTGATCAGGAGGCTTCTTGGAGCTGCCTGTAGAAGGCTCCAAGAGAAGAGTCGCCCCTGTTGGCTTGCCCTTTAATCCTCATCCACAGGCTCTCGACCCACACTTCGTCGTCCTCTATGCTGAGCTCCATACGTTCCAGTTGCTCTCACACATAAAAAACAACTCTGCCACCTCGCCCTCCTGGCCTGTCCTTCCTGAAAATCCTAAAGCCTGTGATGGGGGCTCTGTTTCAGTTAGATCAGATGAGATGGAGATATTAGATTACTGAGTATCAAGACAAAACAGTGAAAAATCAGATTAAGCTTGCTTACCTACCAGATTACCTATAATCTTGCTTCCCACTAAAAAAATTTAAAGAAGGTTCTAGGCCTTGCTCCACTTTATTCAGTAGTGAATTACTCAGTGACTTCTTATAAAATAAATGTCCTTTTTTTTGTTTGGTTTGAAGTGGTTGAATTCCCTTCCTAGCCTACTTCATCCCAAGCCTGGTTTTAGGATTGAAAAAAAAAACCCTTACTCTGGGTAGTCTTTCAGACATTATATGCATGACTCAAGGGAGAAGGTCGTTGGAGAATATGTCATGTTACATCCCTAAGATCAGACAATTTTCCAGATTTTCCAAGCAGAGAGAAACAGCTTTGATCATTAGCCATTAGATGAAGGAATGCTACCTAGAAAACCTCATACCAAGCTCAAAATTTATTTCAAAGCAGCACATTTTTCTATCTCGAGGGATTTCAAATGAAGAAAACCTTTGAGTAAGTTGCTATAATGTTTAGTTTGGCTTATCATTAGAAATAATCTTCCTTTTTTCTATTTTCTTCTTTAATTACCCAATCTATCAAAGCAAGCAATCAGATAAATGGGCTGTCCTTGCCTGCTTTGCAGGCACGTGGAGGGATGAGCATCATGGTGAAAAGCGGTGGAAGAGAGGAGGCAGCTCTGCAGTCAAGCAAGAGGAACTGTCTCCTGGCCTCCTCCCTTCCACCCCTTTTCACCAGGAATATCAAACCAGGAATTCTCAGGATCAAGGAGGATACGCCATGATGCTCATCCTTCCCCATGCCTGGGAAGATGAAGGGAGACAGTGTGAAGGCCAAGAAGGCTATGCAGACTCTTTATCTGATCACTTGCTTTGATAGATTGGATAATTAATAATTTTGCAGGAGGAAGATGGCTAGCTAGCCAGAAGCACTAATGCTTTGGAAGAAACTATGCACTGAAAAGCAAATTACATTCATCCTTGGTGACAGTTCAAGCCTGTTCGAGACTTAATGCCATAAATTAAGATTTGTTTTGCATTTTTAAGCTTAAAACATAGCTGTTTTAAGAAGCACTTAGAATCATTATAGCCACGATTATCTGAATTCTATTAATGTTTCTGAATTATTGTCATCACTAATTGTCTACAGAGAATGCTGCAGAAAAGCTTCAATTAAAGCTTTAATTTCAGTACATCTAAAAGGTAACTAAACTAACTGGAAGATGTGAATTGAAAATTCAAAGGCAAGTATAATTAGACATAGAACTGTGCAACAAAGGAGCCTGGCCAGGGAGGGTAATAAAAAGTTGTTCAGTGCAATGCAGGAATGTGCAGAAGTAGAAGAGCTACAAGTTGAGAATGTGCAAACATAAAGTGCCAAGGAGGACTCAAAAACAACAATGCAACAGCAATCTTCTTTCTCCCTGCCATTTACTGTAAAAAACAGGTGAATCAGTAAAAAACATCAACAACCTTTTATTGATTTATTGTTTCAGCTAAAGTATGTCTGTACCTAGTGATTAGGGACAAAGAGCACAGGCTAGAAATGAAGCTGACATAAAAAAATATCTACCAAACAAAATTATCCGTTTTCTTCATTATTATCTTGATTAGGGTGTCAGAAGAACAGAAGGGAGAAAGTGCATTAAATGAGGGTGATGGGAGTGAGAGAAGGACCCAGCTAGGGGTTCAGTTCAGCTAAGTTCAACAAAGCCAGAACAAAACAGTTTAAATGGGAACAAAAATATTTAAGTGTCAATGGGAAAGGAGGCTACATGTGCAGGGAATGCGTGCAAAAGTTTGCTTGGCAGTCTGGCTCTTGGTAGTGTGGGAAAAGGCAGACTTCTCCCTGTTTGCTAATAACTGCTGAACTTGTGCAAAATAAGTTCTTAAACAGAACTAGATGTTTTCAAACACTTATTAAATGTAGGTTTTTTTTTTTTTTTTTTTTTTTTGCTTGCAGTATCCCATTTAAATGCAGATGAAAGAAGTGCAAGAAAGTGCCTGGAAAGACGTTATGGATGAACATGATGGATCAATGGGAGGGTTGGCCTTATTTTAGTAAGGTTTAATAAAATAGTCTTTGTCACAATAAGAGAAAATGAAAAAATAATGAATAGTGAAGTCAATTAGTTCTTTGCTTGGAAATTTCAACATGAAAGTATTTTTCTACATGCGTCACTCTCAAAAGCTACTTCTACAGGCTTTTGAATGTATTGCCTCAGTGTGGTTGGGCAAAGATGAAAACAGGGAGAAAGCTGATCAGAGAGGATGGCTGTGTAAATAAATTGTTCCTAGTACCAACATTAATTGAGACCCATGCTGACAGTCAGGATGTACAAGATAAGCATGAAAAATGACTTCTTCCACCCCTGTGGGTGATCCCTGCAGTCTGAGGCTGAACACACTGATTCAACATCACAGGGAGAATCTTTTGCCACTGCCACCTATGCTGTTCCTTTTATAAACACTCATTTTTTTTAATTGTCTGCCCCTAGGATGTCTGTCTGAACGCAAGACACTCATTTATATTTTGACTACTCTGCTGGCAAGACCCTTGTAATATGCTATGTTAAATAAAGTTGGCAAATAACTGGCATGCTCAACTTGTTACTAAGATGTACATATTTAAACTCATGAAAATTATGATGCGGATGATCTCACTTTGTTACCTTTGCTGGAGCAAAGTCTGTGTCATGTGTCATACTATGAGTAATACAGTGATGCACTGGCACTATAAACTGGGAGAAGAAAAAGGAAAATATTTTCCTTTCCGTATCACACAATAGATAAGATGCGAAATGAGTGCTATGGTTGATGAGCAGCTGCAGGCAGTGGATTTGACACAACATACAGAATTTTGCTGGCATTACTGAGTCTCACCATCTCTAGGCGCAACACAAATAACTCGAATGAACAAATGTTCTACACTTCAAAAAGGAAGAAAGAAATTGTTAGATTTGGCAAGCACTAGACCTTCCATGTTAATAGACTGCAGAAACTGATTTTTTTCCAGAATATTTGAGTTAAACACTTTAGAAAATTACTGTTAATTTCATTTGTGCAGAATCTTGATCTTAGTGATAGTCATGCAAGCACAACTATTTTGACTTTCATGAAATTAAGACACTAGTTTTCACATACATAGAAGCATACATGCTTCCTTCTTCTCCCTTTTAAAGAAATAATCAGACCTGTTGTTTTAAAAATGCCATTGCCATCTCTGTACAGCACTTTTAAGCAGTTAAAAATGCAGCTTACGAGAAGGATCCACAAAATGTTGTCATATAAATTCCATGGAATGAGTTCCATTAGTGGCTCTTTGGAAGGCAATATTGTCTTTATTTTGGTAGGAAAAGAAGTGTTTGGAGTTATTTGTAGCCTCAATGCCCGATCCTGATACTGAAGGGCAAATGGATGAAAATAGAAAAATCTGTGAGAATGAAATAAAAACTATGGAGTCAAGGCCTAAGCAGGACTCTGCACTAGTGTGGGAATGTGTAGGTCACAGTGTTCTCTCCTAGCCTCAGCATGAGGCAAATCCACAGGAGAATCTATATTTAAAAAGTTAAATATTAATTAAGATTAAGAAAAGAGAGAGGGAAAAAAAAAAAGAAAGCAAAAACCTTATTGAAACAATGTGAACTGAAACATCAAATAGGTTATTGCCTAAAGTTTATAGGAAAACAATTTCCATTTCCATGGAAGGACATTTCCATGGTGCATATAGGCACCACTAGCAGAAGGGCCTGGCCACTTCCACAGAACATATGGTGAGGTGAGTGAAAAGAGATGGAGGCGTTAAGAAAATATTGCCACCTAAACCTACCATCTTTAAAATATGGCCTGAGGTACATGAGTAAGCAGCTGCACGAAAGGCCTATTTATCATGAGCACCACTTTGTGGACTTAAATTCCCCTGGCTTAGAAAGACTTTTTGAAAGGTCACTGAAAAATCCTGCTTGAAAACAGAAGGGCAGAGAGATGTGCACACACCCTTGCAGAATCCCCCATCATCTCAGAATCTTCAGCATTGTCACATCTCACACCTTAGCAGAGAGACTCATTCCTTTAGTTTGCAGCACTGTCCCTCAGCTATGATCAGGTCCACGTCTGGAGGACTGTGTTGGCCACCCTATTCTCTGTATTTTCACTGTTTCATGCAGTCCATTTCTTTTCACTCTGATGGTTTTGCTGTGAAGCCTGGAAAAGCATTACCAACTTTATCCACTGCATTGGGCTTCATTGTGTAACATCTGTCTAAAAAAAATATACGTAAAATAAATTAATCATTGTAACTTTCATTTCCACTCTCCTCTCCTTTCCCCTCTGGCACTACAAAGGCATTCTTTTATAAAGAAACTTGACATTTGGATTTAAAATTATTTGGAAAAATTCAAAATTGTTTCCAAGCTTCAAAGTTCCATATTTTATTTCATAGTTTTTCACTGTCATAAATGGTAGTCACTAGAATAAGAATAGGGTATGTTATGCTGTTGAGATGGCCTGCTTTCATTTTATGACTAGAGAGCTGCCACTCCTCTGAACATTTTTTTGTCTTATGTTTTAGTCCAAACGTGTCTTTGTTATGCTTTTACAAAATCCACAATATCCTGCTATAATTATAAAGCAAACAAGAAATATACTTATTTTAAAAAACACAAAAAATATTTTAAAAAGACTTCTTCAGCAAAGATATTAAAATCATTATGAATTCTTATGAACAACAGAATAATTATGTCTTTTTTAGTTAAATCTGAGAATTTGGGAAAAAACAGCATTACTGAAAATATGTTTTAATGAAAAATTTGAATATTCTCAATATGGGAGTAAACATCTATTAAGACTGTATATATTTAGTCATTATGGCAGAATCATAAATGTTGCTACACATCACATCACAGCAAGATATGGTACAAAACTATTTTGAGGTTCTGCTGCTCTAGTATTGCCTTTCTTTTTAGAACAACACCATCCAAGCTACATTACTTAATCTTCTGCAATTAGTTCCTTGAATAAACATGATTATCCTAATTGACTGAAAGATATGAAATGACAGAAAGGTATGACAATGTAGTATGACATGAGGAAGAAATGATCCGCCTGGTTGTTACTGTTCCCTTCCCCTGCCACCTCGCTGGCTGCTGCACTTTAAATTCTGTATTAAAAGGCTGAAGGCTTCGAATACTGTTACTGTTGCAGTTAATGCAGAGCTTAATTCATTTGCTGCATGCCTGGTGCTGTTGTGCTGTATTTTGAATGCATTGCAATCATATTATCCAGGACATTTTACTTCACTTTAGTTCTTCCACCATCAGTAAGTGGATTTTATATATGTACATATATGGATTTATAAATATATATGTACAATGAGAGACACAAGCATATATATGATCATGTATCCCTCCAGCTCTCTTCCAATTATAAAATGATAATTGTATTTGCTGGCAGTGGGTGGTCTGCAGGATAAACAGAGAATATATCTGCATATAAAATGCCTTTGAGTCATTGATCTGGATGAGTCATTTAATCGAGAGGTACACCAGTGGGTGAGGAAATTTAGGCAACATTTTATAGCAAACATTTAATACATATTTACATATCTATACAACTACAGTCTGCAAGGAAAATGACATGAGAAAAGCCCTTGAAAATGTAGAGAAAATGATAAAGCTGTAAGCAGTAAGCAGCATAAATTTATCCTGATTGCTTTTTTGAAGAGCATTTTAAGAATGATATTAAAGAGGGAACAATAAATGTCATACCATAGGATTTCTGAAAAGCCAGCAGTTGCAATGAATTGCAAAAAGTTATAGAAAAGTACCTCTAATTGCGTTGGGTACGTGCACTTTGCAAAGGAGGGAGGGAGCCTTGGAGGAACCCAAGAGCAAAGCAGATCAGCAATCATGCCTGGATAGGGAGAAAATCTGCAGAGGGGCTGATGCCAAGGTTATCTTGGAAAATCATGAGAAAAAGTAGACTCTGGGAGCTGCCAGGAAAGAGGAGATTCACACATGTGTTACAAAGAGGTATGGACCCCGTCAGTAGGAATACTAGAAGAAAATATTTGAGCTGTGAATATTTGAATATTTGAGCTAGAGAAGACTGCAAGCACCTGCAGACAGGTCACTGTGCTTGAAGAATGGGAATACTTCAAGCTGGTTGAAGGAAAAAAAAATCAAGCTATTATACAGTGGAAGGGAAATCTGAGCCTCTCATGTCTCCTCCTCTAACAGTCTAGAAGACCAAAGCATTTCTGGAAGGAATGAGATCTAAAAAAATGAGCTAGAGAACAACATACAAAAGTTATAATGTCATTATAAGGATCAATTATAGGCTCCTTTTGGGAATGTTTGTTTCACTTCTTATCATTCTATATTAGAAAAGGATATGATGGTAATAAAAGAGGTTCTCAAGTAGACAAAAAGTGTTATTAGAACTACAGAAAGAGTACTATATAGAAGGGAATTGAATTATTTCATTTAGAGAGAAAATGAGTAAGAGTAGATACCCTAGAATGATGTGCTATAAAACAAATGTATAGAGGGGCAAATATTATGCTACTCTTGCCCTGATAACAGGGAGAAGGAACATTCAGTAGAAGAAATGCAACTAAATCCAGTTACACTACAAAATAAAGCGGTACTTTGAAGTGCTACAAATCTAAAGATCAATTTGTGTGTAGAACTTTGTATTGGCAGTTCTGCAAGATTTACATGAATATTCTCCCTCTATCTAGTTTCTTCTAAATTATTCTTTCTTTTTCTGCAATCAGTAGTAGACATTGCTAGCCTCAGCTCCCATGTGTCATTATAATTTGTTGCCTCATTTTTTTTTAGTTTCACATCCTTTAACAGGAAAAGGTCGGATGTATTTGTTCCTCACTTCCAGCTACCTTTTAGCCTGTGTACACATCCTGCACTGAGAAATAATGACCATTCATCCAAAAAAAAAGGGAAAAAATTCAGGAAAATCATATACAAAAGTAATTCATACAAAGTTTTGATGAAGAAGAAACAGTAAATGTTAAAATGTTAATTATTTTATAGTCTTTGTAACTCTCACTGTTTGTTTATCTTGCTTTCATAAGCAGAGCAATTTTTGCCTACCCCTTCTCTTTCCCCTTCAACAATTTGACTTCTTGGAGAAGTAAGTTCTTGGAGAAGAACTTACCGAGGATGAATACCAAGAATAAAAGGCTTTTATTTTCGTATCCTACCATATTCTGGACATCATCTCACTGAGCTGCAGACATAAATTTCACAGGTTTATGAATCACAGATGATCAAATATCACAGGTGATCAAAATTTTCTTTTTTAAAACTGCAGTCTGTACACAGAAACCACTTTAACATTTTCCCATCAATTTTCCTCTCATATAAGCAAACACATTTGGTCCTACCCCTATAAATGCATCTTCCAGCATCACCAGATTCCCTTCTAGCTCTTGCTTGGTTGACCATCATACTAATTATTCATCCTTTATAAAAATTATTTCTATACCATTATGTACTTTGTCATATGAACTGAACAAAGTCATCTTTAGAATTCAGGGCAAGTTTAATGCCTTATTAAACAGAGCACTTGACTGAGCACTTGTCAGTTAGGAAGAACACACTGTTAACTTATCCAAAGAGAATATGGAAATTCATATCAAGGACTGGATGCTTGAATGGCTATGCTCGAATATACTGCCGTGCTTTCTGTGTTGAATCAATTTTTAGTATCCTCCCTTTATCAACATAAAATGAGAAAGCAGTAAAAACACCCTTCTCATTTTGTCCTAGCCTTGTCAAAACACTTTGTTGCCCTTTTTTTCTCCCCTTCACTGCACTAAAAGCAGGAACAGATTCTTATGGACCTTCAGATCTGAAGTAAATGTAATCTACCAACACGTCACAAGCTCTAGAAGAGAATTGCAATATTTTATCTGTGTAAATCATGCACATGCTTGTTGCATTTTTAATGTATTGGTTTCTATTGAGAAAGTAGTAGTGAGTAAGACAGAGTATAATGACATCATGCTAAATGTATGAAATAATAATGCCAAAAATTATTAGTCAAGGGTCTTCTGCTGTATCATAATGTGTAATGTATTGTAATAGCTCTGCCCTGCCTGGCTCTGCGCAGCCTTGCTGTGCTTTTCAGCACCCATGACTTTCTGCAACCCTGAATTGTAAGTCTGGACCCAAGGATTCCTCTTTTCCCCCTCCAAACTAGTGCTTCCTCTTCAATGCACTGGAGAAGAAATACTCTTTATGCATGGCCGGGGGCTTCCATAGATTTTAAGATGAGCAGGGAGGAGGGGCACGGAGCACTATACATGATACAGTACATACATATGTAGTACAGCAGATGCAGTGTATGAAGGGAGGAGGAAGAGGTCTCAGTGGTGTGAAGACCAGCTTGTGCTACAATTTCCACCACAAGACAGAGCGACCTCAAGATGATCCCTGACATCAGTAGTGCATCAGAGCAGCTGGGGAGAAAGGAGAAGATAGATAGGATACACAGTGGCTGTCAGTCACTTCCAGAACTATTAAGTATTTTACCAAAAAGTTTTGTAACACTGAGCTCCTGCTGGCAGCACAATGTGTTTCCTGGTATCAAGGCAGATTAAGGTACTTTTACTGATGCCACTGTTTGTCAGTAGGCAGGTCATCTCATAGGTTCACAACCCTGATCAGATGATGAGGTGAGAGCAGTTTTTGTAGTCAGTCCCTGGATGCACTTTGAGTCTCCCTGTCCTCCACAAGGTAGTCTTGGAGCAGAGGAGATCTCTAGAGGGTGGTGCACTGGGCACAGGAAACCTTTGGGCACCTCCTCTGCTCTCATGCTCTGGGCAATCATGTCAGCTAAATAGAAACTGAACAATGGACTCGGAGGGAAATAGGACATTTATGCAGGAGTTACTTCACACAAGTGTTATTTAGGGTTTTTGACTAGCACAGACACCAATTTGTTGAGTCTTTGAGAGTGCAGAAGGCTCATTCCTCAGAATGTGCATGGTTCAGGCACAATATGGTAGGTCAGTTATGACTTATTTTTCATTATAAAATCGGGATTTTCAAATGATGAGGAATATGCAGAATTATTTTCAAAAATCTAACTCTTTTACTGTTTTCAAGTAATCCATAGTATATCATTCGCCCTGGAAAAGTTCTTAATTTGAAAAATGTTTGTGTAGTGCTCAGCATAATGGATCTAGATTAATATTTTCTCTGTCGGGCTATTATTAGGGCTATGCAGGAGGAAACTGATGCTCCCCAGGACAGCCAGTTTTGCTCTGTCCTGTGCATTTTACAATCCATAGATAGGACATAGGTTCAACACCATCTCTGCTGGCACCCCACTGCAGAGCAGGCAGCAGGGACCTGTCTCTGTGCCCTTCTTGGAGCAGCACAGAGGTCCAAGGTGAGCTAGCTTAGCTCACTGGTGCTTCAGTGCCCCAGGAAAGATAGTTTAAACTGAACAGGTGCACAATATTGCAAATATACCTCATATTTTGAGATATATGTATGAGCCCAAAGCTTGTAATTTTGGGTGGTAGCATTGCTTCTTTCTTCATGTATTCTTCCTATTGCTCCACACAGGAATCAAACTTTACACTGCTGCAGAAAGCAAATCTTGACACTCCAGTTACCCTATCCTTCAACCCTTTTCTCTTTTATTTGCTCATCATGCTATCTTCTAGGATGTGACATACATATTGAATACTCTCCCCAAATTGCTTCTGATGGATTTCTTGCCTTTAAATGACTCTTCATAAGGGTTTAGATGCTGCCTTTCTTTACAGGATTTCCTCATGGTTATTTTGGGCAGCTCATCCATGTGGCTTATTGAGGGCCTAAGTGTGCCTCCTCACATCCACACTTCAGTTTTCCACAGTCTCACTTTCAGATCACAACTGTCACCTATTTTCCTTCACGAGATGGCTGCAGGTTAGCCGTAAAAGGAAGAAAAATGTCTAGAAGTGTCTTTTTTATTTTATTTTATTTTATTACTTTTTTCCTAACACTGAATTTTTGGTCTTATAATGTCTATAGGGTTAAGCTGATTAACAAGCAGTGTTCAACTGAGCACGTTTCCCACCTGCTACCTACTAGATCTGCTTTGACACTCAAAATACTTTAACCTTAGCTCAGATAGAGTGTTAGAATGCTCATTAGCAAAGCCTGTAGCAATATTTTATGGTTCAAGTATTGGGTTAAATTTGTTCAGACTTCTACGATATCTAAGCTGTGGTGAATGCAGTAAATATTGGCAACCGAAGAACTGAATAGCGACCAAACCTTGGTTCATCTGAGATACTGAGGTTTTCCTCTTTACTTTTTAGAAAAGTTTTCAAATACCTCTCCCTTTAGAGCCATGACTTTCTCCCAGTAGGTTTAACATGATTTCCAATTTGTCTTCCCTCTGTGAGCAACTCATAAAGCCTTACACTTAATTCAAAACAGACTCCTTAAGGCAAATTATTTACTCCTCCACAATTTGCTTTGTAAATAGCTGTAAATATACCCCACAACCAGTGAATTCCACATGTGGGATTTGCTAAAGTCTTTTCATTGCAAGTATTTGAACAGTTGTCAGTAAGAAATATGAGGTTTTTTGAACCTCTATGTTGATTTTCTTCAAGCTAGTCAATTATACAAATAAATAATATGAAATATTGATGCTTTTTCTTTCTTCAGATTTTTTACCACTTTTTCACAGTGAGATGCTAGAACAAGGGTAAAATGCAACTAATGTTGCTCACCCTCCAAAACTATCAGGTTTTCAAGGTCAATTCCAAAATGCAAAAAGATAGCAAATTATATTTCAACTAAATGGTTAAATAAACTAGGAGAGAATTTAGATTCAAATGCACAAAAAAAATCCCTTCACTGATTTATGTATTCTGACTTGAGCTTGAGGTTAAACTAAGGGATTATAACATTCACTAGAAATAACTCAGGCAGGGACAATTTGACATGTGTAACAAAAACAACATCTCCTTGCAGGCCTGGTGAAGGCTCTTCATCACGACTTGCACAACAGATGCCTGGAGCCCGACTCAACAACTTGTCCAGAGTTGCTACAGACTTACTTGACAGTTGGTCCTTAATGAATGCAGTGACTAATGAGGAGTACATGATACTGGTTTAAGTCTGCAGGAATTTCAGCCCACACAAAAGGAAAAGTACAATAAATCTCTTTTCATTGATTCTACGTCAAAAAGAAAAAAAAGTCATATTCTTTTTAACTCAGAGTACATTCAGGTCTCAACAGCCACTGCCCGGAATCATTTTTATGATACTTTGGGTCACTGTCTTCCAAGGCCTAAATATACTTCAGTATTTTCTATCTCAAGCCTATGCCCCATGGAGCTGTACCAGAGGCATAAAATAGCCCAAACAATTAAAAACATTTAGCTTACATTTTTTTTTTCTGTAATTTCAGTTGAGGTAATGTCAAAAGAATACTTACAAATGAGACAATAGAAGAATACTTACAAATGAGACAATAGAGTGTGCTATGGAAGCTAAAGCTAAAGACCATTTCTGAAGACTTTCTAAGGAAATAGCTGTGTTGAGATGAGTTGAAATGTGGCAGCAAAATGCAATACCACCGTTGGGCTTTGATTTAGTCTGGTAATAGAGTAATAGAAAATGCGTGCAGAACAATTCCTTCTTCTTTACCCTTTCTAGTCTTTCCTCACTCCACATTTAACAACTCCAAGTGGGACCATATTTTCTGCTATTAGAGATACAAGAGGCTGTTCAGCAACTTAGGATCACTGATTCCTATTGCTGTTATCTCAGGTAAACCTGTCATATAAACCAGTAGTGAAGTCACACAAGACATTATTCAAACACCCACATAAGGATCAATATTTCAGAAGTTCTTAATGACAGCAGTACAACATTTGATTTGGAGAATCTGTCCACTTAAGGAAGAAGAGAATTCACATACTAGAGCTGCTTGTAAGAGTAAAGGGAACAGCATGTACTTTCCATTCCTTTAAGTTTTGAAAACCTGGCTCTGTTTGTAGGTGTTGAACATTTTCAGTCTGGTTCAAGAAACTGCATAAAAATAATTTTCTGATCCAGCTCACAGTGCTAAGCCACATTTAAACTTACTCACATAACTATGTGGGTGAATAGGAAAGGCACACCATTTCACAAAAATGTTAGAAAGTCCCAGAACAGAATTAGATTGTCTGTGATAGCCTGTGAGAGCATGAAAGGGGTGACTTAATTTGTTTAATTTTATATTTTTAGAGCTGGCATTCAAAAAAAGTAACTCTACTAATTGCAGTGCATTCCTAAAGGTCCCTGAAGGAACGTGAAATAAGGAAGGAAGAATGTTGGGTACTTGTGCTATCTCTTTCTTGGTAGAATGGCATTTCATTTCTCAAAAAATAGCAAAATAAGAGCATGAGCTTATTGCAAGGTGACAAATGTTAATGAAATCACATGGCACTCAAATGACATTGTCTATCCGCAAAGGAACGGTAGAGAAACTGGTGCATGTGCAATGTGGTGAAGGCTGCATATAGAAAGTATGAAATGCTGCTAAACAAAAAGACTTCTGTCTATCTTACTTTAATATAATAAATCTTTAAGGAAGACACAAAGTAATATAGGTCCTGAGTGTGGTCAGAAGTTGGTCAATTTTCAAATATCATTACTCCATATATGACTCTACTAGGCTGATAAATCTGCCCCTACCTATAGTATATTAATTCTGATGATTAATTTAAATAGTTTATTTAAAGGTCATGCCTTTGTTAAGATCACCATTTTAATATTTTTTTAATGTCCGAGATTTCTTTAAAAGGTTATATTTTATCCTCTTTAAACGTACATTTTTGCTATAGTAAGCATAGAAATGGAGATTTGTTGCTCCTTCTGTGTGCCTGCACTGGAGAATTAGGGTAAATTCCCTTTCTCTTATATCACACCAGGGTGCTGACACTTCCAGAGGCTAAGGAACAGCAGACGTGAGAGCAGACTTTCAGCAAGCTGCTGCACAGGGAGGGTGAGCTGAGGCTTGGAGTGTGTGTGCTGGACAGTGCTGCATCCTCTCTGAGTAGCAGCAACACCAGCTCGACACTCATACTCAGGGTGGTCCCTTCCCCTAGGGGAGGAGATAAGCACTCAAGGTTTTGATGGTTTTTGATTCTAAAAAATATTTTATATAATAATTTGAATAACTTAGAGAAGTCCATTTCCTTAGTTTGGATGCAAATAGCAAATATGCACACAAGCACACAAATGCACATACACACATATCTACTATTTTAGATATTTGTTTTGTTACCTGCATTTTCATATGCATTATTTTTCTTAATTAGAAAAATAGGCAAAAAGATCAAGAGGACATAGGAAACAATAAATTCTCATGAATAAATTCTCATTGCAAGCTACGAACTCCATCACCAAAGAAGCATTCAACCAATTGGAAGTACAATATTTCCTTTGGCAATCTGTCACCAAGAAAAAGAATTTTCTATGCAAAATCGATTTGCATAGTCATTTTAAAGGGATGTTTCATAAACTTTTAAAGCATTTGTGGTCAAGGACTGCAACTGATCTGCAGCAGATAGTTAAAATATAAAAAATTATCTGCTGGTAACATAGAAAAAAACAGTCAGTGAAGGCATATCCCCACCAGATTTACTCTCTGAAGACATATCTCTATCAGATTTATTCACTTCTCAAGCTTTTAGATTTCACTTAAAAATAAAACAGTATTTTGTCTTCCAATTCTATATGTATGCTTAGTCTTTAAAAAATGACCAATTTACTGTATAACTTCAGTAATATTTTTGCCTTGCAACATTATGAAGTGAAATTAATGCTTTAACCATAGCCTGTACAAGCCCATTGCTATCCAGCTGTCTCCTGTGACTTTCCATACATGCTGCAAATTCTGTATTTTTCCCACACTTCTATGGCCTAGGTGAGTTCAGTTTGCTCTGAACAAATCATTACTCCATCTTTCTTTTGCTTTACAATATTTTGAATTTTCAAAATAAAGATCCTTACTTCATCCAGAAATAGGTATTTTTTGCTTTTGTCAGTATGTGTTTTACATATCTCTTTTTGGCCATGTGGCACCCAGACTGTTATTTAGAAATACTAGCACCCATATGGCTACGTGAAGCTTAGGCAAATATTTTTTGCCAAGTATTTTGGCAAACACACCTTTATATTTTTTGATATCAAGATTTTAGTATCTTTAAGTGATCATATTTTGTATCAAAGCTTGTTTCTAGGTTGACCATACTCCCAAGGTTAAGTGGAGGAAACAACCCTTTATCAATGCCATGTCTTATCTTTAAAAACAAGCAAACAAGTAAATAAAACTTTGACAAACATACTCCCATTAAAAAAAATGTCTATGATAACTATGATGATAGTAAATCAGTTTTACTGTAGCATACATTTCCGAGAGAAAATCTAGCTTGTGGATTAATCTTTGAGATTGATTGAGTGATTTTGATTTAGATATCGTCTTCATCAGGAGTGATCTGCGGTAGTGTTTTGGTCTTTACATGTTACTGTTTCATTGACTTCCTGAGGATTGTTGATGTGCTCAATCCCTTTCATAAACAGGTCAAAATAGTTTTGTGTGTAGCCTCCAAAGACTGCAAAGCTGCAACAGCCCGATACACTTTTGTTTTGCTCTGCAATCATCTTATGTTTTCAAACTTTGGAGGGTCTGGAATAAAAACCATCTACCTGGTTGTATTTAACGTGAGATTTTGTGCTGAAAAGAAAAGGGCAGGCTGGAGCAGGAAAGCCTAGCCTCTGCATCACACAAAGAAAGTAGCAGAAATCCAAACCAAAGTGAAAGAATTATTTTTGGTCAATGTTCTGCAAGGATAAAACAAGGACTGCAAAGGTACCTGAATTCCATGGTAAAGACAAGAGAAAGCTCATGAAAGTTGAAAGTCAACATCCAAACTCTGCAGAACAGATGGGAAAGATCTGCTGCTGTTGCACAGAAGGCATATCAAAAACCCTGAAGTATGGCAGGGAAAGTTAAATGACTGCCTCAGTTGTAGTACTACTCCAATATTACTAGTGCAGTGCTGCTCTTGTTGAAGAGAGAAAGTAAATGTGTTTTATGCTAGATTTTAACTATGAAATTGATCAAGTTTTGAAAAAAACAATACCATTTGGGTTGAATTATCTTATAATTATTCTCAGAAAGATCATTTCAAGCAGCCACAAAAAAGCAGAAAGTTCATCTCAGTATCATTATTCATGTGTTCATACACAAAACTACACATAAAGGCACAGAAATTTAAAAAATAAAACTTTACGTCATAATTATAGCTAAAATGAAGCCCTCAAATTCTAGAATTTTACACCTGAGCCTGCTTTTGCATAGCTATTTATTGCATGGGTACTTTTTTATCTT
>JAVCKT010117207.1:0-13321 GCA_032273925.1 Rhynchotus rufescens
AACGTGAGCCAAAGCACAGACCACACAGGGATAGTTGGTCCCATCATGGGGAAAAAAAGCCCATTTCCTAGGCAGAAGCAATCACCATTAGAGATCAGAACAGCTAGAAAAAATCACCAGGTAGAGCTAAAATCACAAAATATACACAATAGAAGAGAAGAAGTTAGGACAGCCTTTACTGAAAATAAAGCAATGCTTCTCTATGAACACTCATCTTCCCTACCATAATGCATGTACATGTATTACATCTAACAGATGAATTTAGGTGAAGCATTAGAGTAAAGCTGCTGAGCCGTTATTCATCTGTGCACATGTCGACACAATGCACTCGTCCCTCTTTGCTCTGGTAATTTATTTGTATAAAGCTTAGAAATCACTACAGCCAGAAAGTTTGCCTTTCACTTGCTTTGCATTCTTCACCAAAGAATGAATGGTAAATCATGAGAAGAATATGGCAGGAAAATGCTTAAACTAGAGTCCTGAAGCTCAGTCTATCTTCCCAAGCAGTAGATTGAGTGGTGACTTTATTGCTGCACATCAATATCTTCTCGGGAAAAATTCAGGTAAAAGGAGTCTTTCTATTACAATGGAGGAAAGCAAGACAAAAATCCAATGACCAGAAGCTAAATATGTTGAAATTATGTTTAGGTACGTGCTTCTTAAAGATGATGGATGAATGAAATTGAAAGAAGACTGAGGGCTTGATAATATATTAATTTTCTGTCATGCCAGTTTGCTCAGAATAGAAGGAATTGGGTGAAATTGTTGAAAACTGCCAATAGTCAGACAAGGTATCCTGATGGCCCTTCTTGACTTTGGACCTCAGGGCGGTCATAACTGCACTTCAAGCTTAGATCTAGGAGTTGGAGCAAAAGCTACACTTTCAACATTTCTTTTTGCAAAACCCAACTGCTACATGTGTAATTTCCCACATATAAAGCCATCCTTCATGGAGGTAACAGCACTATTATATATTGTGGCATTGTCTATTTTTTTCCTTGCTGCATTACACATACTCAAAAGGAAGAGAAAAAAAAATAGTAGTATCAGGCCTATCTGCTTTGAATATCAAAATTTTTGCCCACCAGCACTTTGTACTTCAAAATATCACAGAGATGAAATCAAGCCACAATTTTAGCTGAAAGGCACGGAGACAGTATGCTGGAGCAAAGCCCTAAAGAGTCATCTAAAGTTGACTGGAAACAACTTATTTCCAGTGACTCTCTTGCACCAAGAAAAATAAATAGTGTATTTTTTTTAACCTTGCCTATTTATGAATGTTAATGGGACAGAACATGGACAGCATTATAAATATGGGTAGTAAGACATAATCTCTGCTCAGCTCAATTTTAAGAAACCCTAGGACTGGCATATTTCACTTATGAATTCAAAGTAAAAGGAAAATTCTTTGTAGCAGTGTAAAAATAAAATCTACAGCAGGCACATGAGTTAGTTCATATATGTGTATATATGAATATATATATAAATATGAACTATGTTTCCTTTCACCTTCCTCCTGTTAGCAATCATACATGCCAACAGGATATGTCTGACATAGGGCAAAGAGCCAGATGATTTAGCTGCATTAGCCACTAACAGGAGAATGACTTGCAACCCACCTTGCCCCTAGTGATTCACTACGGATTACTTCATGGTTTTCGGCTGCATCAACCCCATTTGGGATGCAGCAAACTTAGACCATAAATTAAGTCGTAATCTTACAATAAAGCTAAAAAACCAAAATCTTATTTTAAGCAAGAATTTTGCAAAATTATAAGTCATAATTTGGGGCAATACTGATGCATTCATCTATAGCATCCCACAGCCAAGAAAATTTGGCCTTATTCCTGCTTTTGGGGAACAGTGATGCCTATTTCGAGGGATGATGGAAAAGAAAAGAGATTAAATGTCTGAAGCACCACTGTCAACAAGCCCCAATACTCCCACCCTTGCGGACCCAAACCCTTCTCCAGTTCCTGCAGTGGGAGTCACACATCTGCAAGGAAACACAAACCCAAGAGGGGTGACCTGGGTCTGAGCTTGGAAGCTCAGCTCTCTGGACCCAACTCCATTTCCTTCCTTCAAACTTCTCTTATTTTTGATCAAACACTGACACTGTGATTTGTGTCAGGAGCATCTCTGAAGCTGGAGGACCTGGTGAGTAGAAGAGATCAGCACTGTCAGGGCAGTATTTTCTATATGAGGCATTATAGCAAGAAATGTAAGGAGGTGAGAACTGTAGGTTAGTTAAATACCTCAAATTTAATACTCATCTCACTGTGCCAATGATGTCTTCCCTTCCCATCAAGTTCCTTACTTTCTCCTTGGATGTCCTGAAAGGATTTCCAATCTTCTCTACATTCTGAGTCCTTGTTTTCCAAATTACTCTCTCCTCCGAATAGGTCTGAATTACCTGCCAAGGATCCCTTCTGTCACTGATGTGAATGCCCTTGGAGTCATGAGCTGTTTTCTCTTGTCCAGGTGGCATTAGTAGAGCAATGCTCACCTACGATTTGCCTCTGGTGCAGAAATGCCAGTCTTTCAGACCTCTTTTTGAGGGAAGATACGCACCTGAATTCTCCAGAATCTGCCAACTTGTTAAGTAGGGGCACTGTGTGAAACTGCCCACTCCTTTATCTATTTACTTTTCTTTTCTTGTGCTCGACCTGCATCAGTTTTGTATGTAATAACTGATTTTGTCAGGTAAAATAAGAATAAAGAATAAAGCATCCAGTTTATTTAATCAAAAGCAAGAGCCAACAAAGACTGCAATAGTTCTGTGCAAAGCAAAGGTTTTTGCCCATCTTTTGACACCAGTGCTCACAGCTCAGGGTGTCTCTTGGCTTCATTCAACAGATCAAGACAAGTCATAGCAAGGTTTTTCATAATCATGCCAGGCTTAGCTAGATCCTACTATTTAGACTCTGGCTCAATGGGAACAGTCACTGCAGGAAAATAAAGAGAGCATCCGCAGGACTTCTGTGGTTACCCTGGAAGTTTCCAAGTGTATCCACAAAATCTCCATCTCCTCTTCATAATTAATGGGGCGTCCATATGAAATAGCATTGCTTTTAACTGTCATCTGTAAGACTTATAACAGGAAACCATTAAGCCCCTCAAAGAGATCTGAAGGTCTGTGTAGAAAACACCTACATTTAGATGCTTTTAATCAGGAAAGTGAATATGACCCCTAAGGTCAATACAAGTCTATTTTGGGTGTCCAGAACTTGGCCAAGTAACACTAATCTACAGCTTAACATATGGGAGTGCTCGGCTTCCAGGCTAGTCTCCAAATCTTGCTTTTCTCCCAGTGGACTAAGCAAAGTCAATATACAGACACTCTCAATACAGACGCTGATGCAGACTCTCCTGTTCCAAATATTATCTCAATCAAGTGGAATTTTGTTCATTTATCTCATCTGGTAGACACTGAATCCCCAGCTGACTCTATTGTTCAGCTATTTGGCATTAAGATTTCAGAAACTAGTGAAAGCTTCAGCACAACTGACTCGTTACACACAGCAAACCTATTACTGCTTTTCCTGGGTATACACAAGCTCAGGAAAAAAAGGCAAAATAAACAGTAGCTTCTTTGCTGAAAATAAGCATTCAAACACGGCCATTTCAAGCATGCAATATACAACATAAAATCAATATCAAGTTGCACTGCAACATCATGGGCAGAACTTGCATCTGCTTCCCCATCTTGCAGAACAAGTTGACAGCTTTAAGCTGGCTGTGCAACAGCCAGAGCAGAGAAAAACTCACTTGGAAATTGTTCCTGACATTGCTGTCATGCTGTCCAGAGTGACAAGCAGAGACTGAAATCCCCTAGCCAAGAACATGTAAAACTTCCCATGCAAAACTTGCAAGCAGACAAGTGCTTCAGATGATCCAGTCAGGTTTTTTCTGGCTCTGACAACAGGTTTAGCAGCAGTTACAACAGGAACTGTTCATGCCTTCAGGTCACACGTAGACAGTGAGCATCAAGAACTGAGCTGGAGCTTATGACACCGCCTAGCTTTTACTTAAACAGAGATAAACCCATTAAAGCTAAAGGAATAATAATAATGAAGAGTTTCAGACAGGATTGTTTCAAGTCTATTTGATCTCCTGCTTTGGTCTCCTCATCACATGCTTCCTCCAAGAGATCTGCAAGCTCTAACCTGTACTTCTATGCTGCCTATGCAAGGTGAGGAAAAACTAAGCCCTTTTGCACCAAGAAACAGCACAGCAGGATGCTGCTTTTCATCTTGAAAATAAATCTCCTCAAAAAACAAACTACTTTGAGATTATAGCTGTTGGATATCACCCTCAGAGATGCATCTGTTTAGCGCGGTGCATTTGCCTTGGTAGTTGTAATAACTTTTTGCATTTCATAGTATTTCCAGTTAGGAATTCACTCATTATTCCAAATATTCACTTAATATTGACTCGTGCAAAGCACCAGTCACCCTGGTTCCTCCTAAAGCACATGCTTATCTTTGAGTACTTCGAGAGCACCTTGACACTTGTGTAAAGCACCTGGAAGTTTTTATGGGTCTGTGCTGACCATTAAAAGTTGCCTAGATGACGTACACACAACTCTTAGTAACCACAAGTACTTATCAAAAGGATCATTATTTACCCACTGTGAACACAGGTTTTTGACATCAGCACTTGTTTGTTTCCAGCAGGCCACAATTTGGGCAATAATCTCTTGCCGTATACAAAATGAGTCTAAATCTTGTCGCATTCACTCTAGGGCAAATCCCAACCAACTGCATTGACTTGAGCAAAATGACTTGGGATTCACACTGGCATAACTGCCAACAGATTTGGGATGCACACGCTAAAAAGAAGGTTTGCTCATTCTTTATATTCTCTAGCAAAAGCAGCTTTTGAGTCTGGCACGAATGCCAAATTAATTATTCAAAGCAAAGCAGAACTATTTTCTTTCCATGAATTTTTGGAGTAGTTACACACATTTTTTTTTTCTCATTTTCATAGATTATAAAAAGAATTGCAGAATTAAGAAGTTTTAGACATCATCTAGGAAGGTTTCTTATGAATGCATTGCTCGCACACAGACATAGCATCATCTTGCATTCTGAAACATCATCTATCACTTAATATATAAACTTGAAGCCAAGCTGGGTCCCACCAACTCCCACAGGTGGGATAGTTGCAGTCTGGAGTCTGTTGTGCTTTATCAGCTATTGCAAAAAATCAGCATTTCATTCTGATGCACTGTAGGAAGCCAAACTCCATTCATCTCATGTTCCAGCTATTAGATAAGAGTGTTTGTGCCTTAGTATCCCCAGCAAAAACATCTCAGTTTGTTGTTGAAACAACAAAGTAGAATCAACATCTAGCGATCAACATCTTTGCTATTCGTGTTGAAATTGCTCTGGAGGAAAACACCAGGTCCCAGAGGAGAAAGACATTTGCAGAAAATAAATAAATAAACAAGCAAATAAATGAATTGCTCTATTTCTTTCATTACCTTTTGGAGACAGGGAAGGGGCTGCCAGGACCCGGATTTCTCTGTATAACAGTTCTGGCCATCAACATTAGCTGTTACTGCCCAATGGAAAGTGTGTAATGCAGCCTAGATAAAATATGACATTGGGTTTTTTGTTTTTTTTTTTTTTTTTTTTTTTAAATCTGCAATGCTGAGCAAAGAAGGTCTGTGCCAGAGCAATACATCTGCAAAATGCAACGGGGAGCAATTGCCTTGGTCTTGGAGCAAAGTAATACACCCCATTCACACAACGGCCACCTAGGATCTGGCAGCAGAGCAGCTGAGACCAAGGAGAGGGGCTCTCCTCGTGTCAGCTCTGATACCCAGTATTCAGAAGACTCCAAGTAGCAGGAAAAGCAATTTCAATTGAAAAAACCCATACAGCCCCCAACCAGGATGAGCTTGGAGACACGACAAGAAGGTCCTCCAACAAGGTCAGAGGGAGACATATTTCCTCCCAGTTGGGTTTGAAGTTATATTTACTGACAAAAACCATGCGGAAAAATACACATTTGGAAATTTCAGCCCAAAGCCAGGAATGCAGCTGGAATTGGTGTCAGTGAAATGAGTTAACATCTGGCGAACTCTGAGGCATGGAGATACTGGGTTGCCCCATGCATGGTGACAGCCGGCCCACCCACAGGTTCACCAGGTCTGTAGATCTGGAGGGTGACACAAAACCCTTTGCACCTCTCTAAGGAGCAGCCAATGCTTATTTTTGGCCCAAGAGACACGATTTCCAACCATGTTGATGCTCTGCATGGGGAAGGACCAATGTCCATCAGAAGCTTGTCATAAATACAAGCAGCACATGTAAGCTATGTTTAAACAGATGTTTTTAGACATTACCATAAATAAATCATAACAGCAAATAGCCTGACTTAGCCATTTATGAAAAACAGTCACTACTCAAAGAGCACCTTAAAATGTCTAAAAAAAACAAAAAAAAACAAAAAAACAAAAAAAAAAACAAAAAACCCATCAGACCACAGATGTATAGGGTACAGCCTTCTTGCTTCTTCCTTCTTTAGAAATAGCTTCTGATGACAACTGCAGCCTCACAGAGGTCTGATGGATGGAGCCATCACACACTTGTGTAAAGCAAAGTGACTGCACCAAACTGATGCTGATAAATATGTTGGATTTGAATAGGGAGGCATGAGAGACATGGAGAGTATCCATTAAGCATGGCAGATGACAGAGATGCTGAACCACCACCTCAGCATCTGTCCAGAGTCCCACAGCACTTGTGAATTATTATCATAATTACCACAGAGTATTTTTAAAGTAAGCATTTCCCTGCAGGTGCTCATGACATTGGCACTGCTCAGCAATGTGTCCTCAGAGGGCTCTCCAGGCCACCCGCAAGGAAGGATGAACCACGGATGTGTCTCACCAGCACTAGTGCAAGCTCATTGGAGTAGTGCAATGAATAGAAATGGGATTTAAGAAAATAAGGTTTTCCCCAATTCACCCCCCTCCCCTCTGTTCTGTCCATTGGGGTTCAGCAAGACCCTCTTTCCAGACTTCCCATGCATCTGGAAGCAATTCCGCCTTTTTCCACACTATTTGGACACTAGTCCGAGCACCCTGGGACAGGATGATGAACAGCTCCATGGGAAGCCAGGGAGACTTATATTTGGTAAAGTATAAATGGGAACAGAGCTAACAATCCTAAACTGTAATAAAAAAATAAAAATAAAACCCATTTGCAATCCAGAAATAAAGAATTTGAAGCCATAGGGAGAACTGCAGAATCTCTGGGCAGAAACAGTTGCTCAGTTTTATTCTCCCCAGCCAGAAAATGAAAAACTACTTAATCATAGCTTGGACTTCCTAAAAATACAGTAATCAGTTTCTTAAAAAGGGAAAAAACAAACAGACATACCACACACAATCAGATACAGAATTATTGCAATACATTAAAGGATGCAGGGTGACAACTACAAAGGTCACATTTGCCAGGGAAGGTTCCTTGTCCTACAGCACGGATGCTACAGATAATTAAATCCATGGGATGATTCTAGAAGAAAATATCTAAATCTCTACTAACAGCTGCTTCTTAGTGAAGTCTCGCTCTGTTTCTCTTTAGTATCTTCCAGATAGTTCCTGGTAAAAGCCACAAAGCAGAGTAGCCACAGATGGTTTTTAAAAAAAATGGTAATTCCATTCAGATTTACACATTTTGGGCGTGAGGAAGGCAGCAACGCTTGGAGAAGAAAAAAAACACTACTAATAAGCAGACCGTTATCCACTTTGGTTTTCCAGAGCGAGTGTCAGCTGCAGGAGGTGGTTGGCAGCCCCGCGCGTGCAGCTGCTCCTGCTGCTGCTGTTGGTGCTGCCAGCCGGGCTACGCCGTCCCAGATGGCTCCGGCGTGGGGACAAGGACAGCTCCTGCACGTGTTGAGGAGGGCTGGGTGCTGCCCGTGTTCATGATGGGGAGGCAAAGGGGAGGGTGTGCACGAGCTGCTGCCCCATGCACCTGGGAACCAGGGCCCCGACTTGCAGGCTGGAAAGCCTCAGCAAGGGTTTGCTCAGAAGCAGTTCATAATTGCATTCGCCTGCGTGACCATGGTGGTTTTTCAATCAGCAAAAGCCCTCGGAGATGGCTGGTTGTGGAGGACAGTGACGGGGAGATGCTGTGACTGCAAGCAAAGCAACATCCACCGTTTCCTACACTAATTTCTAACCAGTAAGGCCCCATTTCTTGCAAGGTTTCAAGGGAAGTTTAACTGACAGCCTCTATCAGGCATCTGAAAACTGAGTCAAAGATTTTTGAGTGCCTATATCAAATGCTAACAAATGCTCTTACAACTCCATTTACAACTCACTAACGCAGCTAGTTTAACATTGGCTAGTTTTGTCACAAAAGCTGATAGCACCTGAACCGACTCATCTAACACACTCCACAAGTGATATAAACTTTCCAAAAATCATGCTGAACAGGGTGATTTGCATCTCAGTGTTTCCCATAGTCTGAAGGAGCTCACTACAGCTTCAAAGTAGGCAAGATGTCACCTTCCCTTAGCAGCAGGGATGTCCTACTGGATCACAAAACAAAATTGACACTGGTGCAAAGCTCATCATGGAATATTTTATGCCTAAAAACTAAAGCTCTTTTTAGTAGGGAGGATCAAAAATAAAGTCTATCTTCCAAGGGGGAAGAATATTCCAGTGTGGAACATCAATCAAAGCCTCAGTTCAGGAGGAACAGTGGGCACAGGGCCCAGATAAGGTATTTCTTTCAACTAAGAATCATCCATCATTAAGGTGTGATACGTCCCTCTAGTTGTGGACAATGCACAGGGAGAACTTGTGATCACACAGTGCTTGCTCTCCCCCTCAATTCCACTGCTAAACTGCACCAAAAGAGAACTTGGAAATAAAGCCTGTGTCCAGGACAAGCATAAGACACAGAGGTTAATTTTAAGTCCTAAACTTTTGCTGCTGTTGCCAAAGGAGTATAGCATATGCAATATAGCACAATAAAATGGATGGTGCACATCAGAGGAAAGGATGAGAGGCTTATACCTCTATCTGAAAAAATCAACACAGGCCATTCCCATTTAACTAAGACATTAATTCATTAACAAAAAATGCATATAAAAAATATAAAGTCTTCAGAATTTGTCCCTGCAGAGGACTACTTCAGCCACAAAGTACTGAGTTCAAGGGAGCTAATCAGAGCTTTGCTTCTTAGCACAGAACCATACATCCTACAAGGACCTCCAGAGGGTCCTTATTATTATTATAAGCCACCTAGGCTTCTCTAGCCTTTTCTTGTCACATGAATCAGTAATTTATGGAAATGCCTTATCCTTCACCCTCTCTAAAACAGAGGTGGGGACCATATCCCTGGAGCTGTTGACTAAGCAAGCATAGTCTGGCAGCTTTATGGAGGAAAAAGAAAAACCCACAGCTGTGTGAAAAAGGGAACTCCTGAGAGCTCTTGAGCAGCAGCAGCACCTTAATCATCTGATTAATGGCATAAAGCAAAGGAAACCTTTTGTTTCTTCCTGCCAACCTGAGGCATTCATGACTGGGGAGAAGCAGCCCAGAAAGCAGCTATTTCCCTTGGATTCCTCAGACCACAAGGCCTGCATGGGAGTTAAACAATCATCCGCATTGCTCTCCTCCCTGCCTCAGACAAGGCTGGAGATATAAGGAGAACAACGTGGAGAAAAAGGAGGGATTCCTGCAAAGGGCTGTGTCAGACATCCCCATTGAACCCAGGTAGCCGGTACCTATAGAGCCTTTAATGTCTCATTGGCAGTCATCCAGGCTGTAGTATCAATACTTTACGGGCACCAGCATCGCTTGAAATCTACTGAATGCCCTGATTAATCTTAAACTATGCAGCACGCTCTGTTTGTGGTATTACTATCATCAATTGAAGACACAGAGTATTAAATAACTTTGCAAACACCTATTAATAAATAACTAACCTAGTCAGCACCAGGATCACTGGCACAGACAATAGCTGCAATTTAGTTAAAAATGCCCGTTATCCCTGCTGTAATTCCCTCAGGTAACTGTCAGCCTGTCACTTTATATCTTTTGTTTTCTTGTGCCCAGGAATCGGATGCGCCTCGCTCTTCAGTCAACAGCCACACGCGACAAAGGGGCGAGGGGATCCCTGCTCCCGCTGGCACCACAATAAGATAAAGAGGACAACGGATGACACCGACACCACCAACTGCTTCCTGATAAAACATTTACAACACCTCTTATTTTTACTGCAAAAGGATCACCGATTATGGACCAGACGTCTCTGCTGAATTTTCGCCAATGCCAAAAGTAGACAACATCCCTAAAACTTCTGGAAGGTTTTTGCTCATTTATGAACCTGGTCACAGAAAAGAGGAACCTGCTGCTTTGAATGAAAACATCAACAGCAGAAAAACAGGTAGATGGAGTAGATGCAGCTCAAACAAAGGGTAGGTAGGTTAAACAAAGAGTAGGTAGGTTTCTGTTTGGGTGCCAAGTGCTACAAGAGCATCAGACCGGTCTTTGCATGGTGGAACGCCAAAATTACTCATTCATTGCATATCTCTTCCCAGTTTCCCTTCTCGCAGGGAGTATGGCATAGTTTTGGTCCAATTATTTTTTTCCTTTTTAAATTTCTGATAGACTATAAAAGCCAAGCCCCTGCTTAGTCAGCTTAGTCCCTGCTTAGAAGCACAAGGGTCTACCTCCACTGCAGAAACTGTCGACAAACTGAGAAGACAACTGTGGAGAGGTTACTCCAAAGCACTCATTGGACCTTCTCCCTTTGAAAAGGGCAACTGTTATTGCTCCTCTGACATGAAAATAATGTACTGAAAGGAGAGAGCACTTCCCTCCTCACCAGATGCTCACGGCCCAAACAGCATATTAAGGAGAATTATATAATTATTCACTTCTCCTGAATCAGAATAGTTGGATCGTTTTTCTTTTCCCAGAGCAGCCATACGCTGCTACACAAGCCATCAATCACAGTTAACCCATAATCGTGTTGCAGGAACAGGATGCTTCGCAAGACTTTTTAGGCACACTCAGCTCTCAGCTTTTCCACGTAGAAGATCCAAGAGTTATTTCCCCAGCTAATTGATGGGGAAGCCACCATGCAGCGACTTGTCCCACTCTTGCCAAGATCCAATTGCACAGATAATGGGTAGTGTCACCCTCAGCAGGGCATTACCTCTTTCTTCCCAACTCAAATCCAGAGATATCTTACCCATCCTGGGAGCACCCTCCCATCTCCTGAGAGCTTCTTGTTCCCAGATGGACCTACACCACAGGTTGTCACACTACTTGGTTTTCTTGCTGTTTGGCTGCACAATGGTAGGCTGGCTCATCTGGCAGCTCCAAAACTAAGCACAGTGGAAGAGGCATTACTAAACCACCACCCAGCAGAGTCTTCTTCTTAATTCAGGAAATATTAGATGTAGTCAGTTTAATGGCTACCATCCTTCTCCAGTCCACGCTCTTAAGATGAGTAGCTCATCTGAAAACTGAATTCACAGGATGAATTCTCTGAAACGCTCCAAACAGACTACTTATAATACTGCAGTATTACGGTTTAAAGAGGACTGACTATATTTCCACACCTTATTTTGTTATTTACAAGAGCTAGAGAGATGGTGTGCTGGATATGCATGTCCCAACCATCCCACTGCCGCACATACTTGTGCAAGGAGGAACATCTTTGCCATCTCCTGCTTGCACAGGGATGTCTAACTGCTGATTGCAGCACTGAACTGCACCAAAATGCAAATACTCACAGAGGAGAAAGTAATTATGGCAGCACCATGAACGCAACAAAGTGACTTCATGAACTTCTGAAGAGCTTGTGTGGGCACCATCCTTGCACACAGTGACGCTTAAATAGGAAAAAAAATAATCTTATTTAAAGATATTTTCTGTGTAAGAAAGACAAGTGCACCTCCAGGAAGGATCCTGAGGTGGGCATCCACATTGTTCATAGCAACCTACCACCATTAGCTGCCTGCCCAAAAGCAGAGATAAGCAATGAAGTGATGGACTGACCTTTTTTTTTGTTGTACTCATCTTCTGTCACATTGGAGGAGTCCGAGTGATAGTCTCGAAGTTCCTGTTCGTAGAGCTCCACAAAATTGTCATCTTTCTTTCCTTTCTTGGATTTGTCACCTTTCTTCTTCTTCTTTTCTTTGCTCTTTTTGCCTTTTTTCTTCTTTTTCTTTCTGTGCCCATAATCATCCTCATCCTCACTGCTATACTCTCTTCGCTTGGCTTTTTTCTTCTTTTTCTTCTTCTTCACTTCATCATCCTCTTCTGATCCCTCAGACTTTGATTTATTTTCAGTCTTTTTCTCTACACTTTCATTTTCCTCATTTTCCTCCTCTACCTCCTCCACTACCTCTTCTTCTTCCTCCTCCTCTTCCTCCGCTTTGTTCTTCTTGGCCTTTTCTTTCATGTCATTGTTTTTTCTCCTCTATGCTCTTAACAACACACACTACTGTTGCCTCAACTTGACTTCAGTAGAGTCCTTCTGCTTCAGCTCTTGTTTCTCACTGCCTTTCCTCCTCCCAAGCACAGTCTATATGTCCTAAAATTCCTTTTTCTTCCCAGCCTTATGGTGCCATCAGCTCACCTTCTTGTTCTGACTTGTACTGTGCTCCTTCCACCTCTTGATGAAGTACTTTTCATGTCCTTCTGCCTCTTCTTGTCATTTGGTTTTCTCTCTCTTTTGGTGCTATCATTTATTCATTCATCGCTCTGTGCTGACAACTTTCTTCTTTTTTTTCAGTACTGCCTCAGACCCCGCTTGGGGTCAGTTAACAATCTGCGTTTATGGTATCAGGATGTGCCAATCAAGGTTGTTGCTTTCTGGAAAATCAGGTGGAAGAGGGCACATGGTCAAGTCACTTCTTGTCCTTCATACGCCAGCTCAGGACAGGGGGAAAAGAAGGCGTTTCTCCTCCTTTTAACCTATAGCAGCTTCAGAAGCCTCATGAAAAATTAGTGTTACTCAGTCATGTGAGTAGAAGGCAGATGGGCAGGTGAAAAAGGAGACCCACCAAGCAACCATATCATCCTGGTCTGCATTTCCTCTCCATTATTCATGATGTCAGGATCACCTTACCGATAACAAAAGTCTCAACTTCACAAGGATATATTTTTTTTTCTGGCCAGCCTAGCCAATGACCAGAAGAAAACCCAAACATTTCCAGGACCTCCACACAGAGACTCCACAGCTCCAGCGATGCACTCTAGGATCAGCTCCGTCTCCAGAAACTGTGCTGCACATTCAACCAAATCAAAGCCACCAGTCAATAAAAGCCAAAGAGAAGCTCAAGC
>JAVCKT010117241.1:0-21482 GCA_032273925.1 Rhynchotus rufescens
AGAGCAGGAGTAACAGAAGCAAATGGCCTCAGTGCAGTGCCTGTGTTGGTGTGTCGTGTTCAGGTCTTTGTGCTCTCTCCACAGAAAATGCTAGAAATAGTCAAGACTCTAGTCAACTTTCAGAAGTTTTTGGCTCCTTTTCTGCTTTTGGTATGCAATAAATATCATTCTGGCTATATTAAAGTTAATAATAATAACACCTTCAGAACATTTTAGCACAAGGATGGGCAAGACTTAGGCTTTTGGTGGTTCCTCTCGCCAGATTTTCTCAGCTGAGCAGGCTTTATCCCTCCTCAGGAGCTGCAGTTATGCAGTTGTGTCCAAGAACACATGGTCTTGGCAGTGAACTGATGCAGGCTCTCATGTAGCTGGAGGGCTGGAAATAACTGTTCTAAAGTAAAAACTTCAGATGGAAAACGCTTTAGACGTAGTGCTGGGTTTTACTGTGTTTTCTGTGATGGCAGAACTGGAGGGTGCTTTTTTATTTTATTTTATTTTATTTTATTTTATTTTTTCCTCTCTTTTTGCTTTCCTCTCAAAAATAAGCAGCTAAACAGTTTGCCCATAGAAATAATACAGCACATAGTGAATTGTATTGAGCCTGGTGCCAGAGATGTAGCATCTGCAGTCATTTGTGAAATCTAAACTTTCAGCTATTTTGAGCTATATGGGCAAAAGATTCCACCATGGATATCAATGTTCAGTCTTTATTTTAGAATTATACTCCTTTCTAAGACAGTTACCTTATTTTCCAATTACTTTATTTATGCTAAAGGAAAAATTGTTCAGCCAGCCATCATGTGGGGTAAATTGTTATCAGTTAAACCTCAGCACATATGGTGAAAATAAATGTGGTGTTTGGATCAACCCATTCTTTTAACAGGATGAGTTACTTTCATATAATTGTTTCCAGCATCCATTAATTTGAAATAATCCTACCAGCAACAGTTGTGGGAAAATTAGGAACTGTTCACCAGCAAAGGCAAGATGTAATTCTAAGTTAAAAACAAAATATCCAGTGTTACAATTCTGGTTAAAATAAGTAAAATATTTTACTAGTATAAGTACTGTAGCATGTTATGCTACATAAATAAGTGATATTTAAAGCACACTTGGTGTCTCGATATAAAATGCAGACTTGACAGACGTGCTGTATTATTATAAACAGTGGCCACAATTTACACTTATAGAGGACCTTAGTTTTGACAATATCAGAGCACTTAATGGGTTAATATAAATTTAATGTGCAATCAGTATGTTTCACAATTGCTTGTTTTGACTAACAAATGAGAGAACAGAGATAGAAATGTAGTGATTTTTCAGAAATTCTAAGGCGAGTACGGTTGTTGAGAGCATAGTGGCTTAGAAGGGACACCCTTGTACCGCAGTCCCTAGGGGCTCCATCAGGCTCATGATGCATTGACAGAATCCTAGGAATAGGCACAGCCGGGCTGCACCAACAGGCTGTGGTGGGAATTGGAAGCACTTGTTGCTTTGTCGGCGCAGTGAACCTCAAGTCTCTGCCTGCTGTAAGCAGTTGTTGGCGTAGGACACTCACCCTCTACTTGGTGAACTGTTCTCTTTGCTAACAGGGCTTACAGAATGATGCTTTTTTTATGACAGTCAGAGGCATTTAAAAGAATAACTTCTAAGATTTCTTTTCCTTTGTGAAGAATAGTAAGAGATTCCATAGAGATAGTAAGAGTTGTTGTTGGACGTGCTCCTGATGGGTTGAGAGAGATACACCTATCATTTTCCTAGTCCTGCTGCCACATGTCTAACAAGCCTATTTCCAAATATAATAGGGATGAACCTGAAGTGAATCAGCAGAATTTTATATATTGTCCTGATGACATTTGTCTTTTAGGTCTGTTTTGAACTCTGTGAACTCTCTGGAGTAAGACAAAAAAGGAAGACTTTAGTGAATTGAAGAAGTATGAGGAAAAAGTAATCTAAACATCATTTGGCCACTAGATGGAAACAGAAGCAGCAAGTGTGCATATATGTCTATAAATATATGTATTTGCATGTTCATCTGAATATTCTAATCTCTTACCAGTGCGTGCAAATACAGAGAGTAAATAAAATAGTTATTATTAGAATTGAAGTCAAGAATGAACTAGTCAGAGAAGAATGTGGTAGAGAGTTCAGAAAGAGAGTTGAAATTTAAAAAAAAAAAAAAAAAAAAAAAAAAAAAAAAAAAAAAAGGAAGGACGCAAATACCAATAAGAGGGCAATTGAACTTGTGGAAGCTATAGAAAACCCTGAAAATCCTGAAGGCAGCATAATTCTGTCACATCAACAGAGGCAGAATCTGTAAGAATGTCCTCCCATTTTTTCTATATTTTTAAACGTTACCAATGTTCATGGAAGGACCAGGAAAGAAATGATCTTGGGTCTTTGAATGTGCCTGCAGTGACTTTCTGTGAGGAAATCTGGCTTTTGAAGAGCCTTGGGAAGTTGTAGTCACATCTCCAAATCTTACTGTTTCCATCCAAACTTGAATCTCCAAATCCTATATCATTAAACTGAGGAATCCGAGCCTGCTTATAAGAAAAAATCTATATTTTCTGAGTTAAGCAACTATTCTGCAAGTGTGTTATTAAATCATGGAGTCATAAAATCATGGAATAACTTAGATCAGAAGAAACCTCTTTATGTCTCTAATCCAACTTCTGCTGAAAGAAGATTTAATTTTGGAGCAGGATGAGGTTGCCCAGAGCTTTGTGCCTAGATTGCTTGCACTCCACCGTGTTGTCTCTTCAGAGGATGTCAGGTGTAAAACTGAACTGAAGCAGATGCTCCCCTGAGTATTCCCTGGCCGGCCGGCCCTCTGAGCCTCACTGATAAGTTCTCACCTGCCTTCTGCTCCACAGCAAAACTCCATGTGCTTGAGATGCTCCTCTCACCTTCTCATTTTCCTGCTTGTCCTTCCTGCAGAGCCTCTGTCCTTCCACTGATGCATTACAGTCGTGTCACAGCTCTGAATTCTCCCAGTTTCTCCTTTTGGCTTCCTATGCTATGTGCATTTATGTGCAGTGCCAGTTACCCTCCTTTCTCAGGAGATTATCATTACTAAACCATCAACTGAGATGAAGTGCAGCATAACTTCATGCAACCTAAATTCTTTAAAAATACTTAACTCCTGAGCTATTTCTGTTTTCTTTAGTTTTAAAGGAATTTGAAATTTCCACACTGCAGGGTTCATGTAAAAATAATTTCCTGTTTTTTAAAGGAAAAGTTCAGTTTGCAGCATCCTTTTCAACAAAATTTTCCCCAAATATACCTGCCCTCTATTTTTCAAAGAAAACACTTTTGGCTGTAGTTTCCAGGGGGTCAACCTGAACTGCCCAGAGTACACAGAGCTTGCAAGGAAAGGGGGCTTCTCAAAAGAGATATACTTTGAAAAACAAAGAACAGGGATTTGTAGGGGTGTGTACTGCATTGCTTGCAGTAAAGCTAAGCCTGTAGTGCAGGCATGGCTTAGAGAAGGAGCAGTCGTGGCAGAGACCCCAGTTCGCTGGAGGAGTTGACCATCCACGTCCTCCTCCCTGCTGCCAGGACTGCCAGGGTCCCCACCTAACAAGGTCTCACTGTTCTACCTCTGAAAATATTTCACTGTCAGAATTTAAAAATATATGTATTTTGAAAATAAATCTTCCTCACTTGATGCTTTTGGGGGAATTCCAGAAGTTTGTAGCTGGAGGTGCTCAGGAAGAGAGAGTCTAACAGCACGGCAAGAACACACGTGACAGGCCCTGCTCAGCCATGGTTCAGCCCATCCTAAAGGAGAAGTCCTTAAGGCATTGGATGATTTGCACCTATTTCTCTCCACCAAACACAGACTGCTCACAGCCCCATGACCCCTGTCAGTATCTAAACCTGAGTGATGCTGCTCTCACCTTCCCCAAGTCTTACCTGTGTATGACCACATCTTCCTACAGCTTGTGGGTGTTGAAATCTGTTCTGTGAGTCAGCATAGACACTTATAGGATACAATAAAGGCTACATTTTGAAGTACTTCTCTTTTAGGATTATTGTGGCAATGTCAATAACAGCCTATTGTGCTGTGGCTGAACTTCACAACAAGAATGTACCTTAGTTTAGGGCACAACTTTTATTGGCACTAAGTATCCTGTGTCTTTGCTCTGAAATGGTTGAAGCGCCTTTTAAATTGACACGGGTTATAAGGACTTTCTTGTTTGCTTTGCTTGTTTGCAGATAATTTTGTCTGCTGTTATATTCTACAGTGACACATTATAATGCTTGGCTATGTTAAGCACTACAAAATTGTTGTTCAGTCTGTGCAAGCCTAGACATAATTTTAACAACTGTTGATAGAAAAGGTCTGACATGAACAGGTATGTGGAAAAATGCCAATCTGACTGGGAGTTCAAAGGAAAGCAAAAGAAAACACTTTCTGGCATCTTGGAAAGAAACTTGAATATGTTTTAACAGATGTGCAGGCATTTTGGAGAAGATTCGGAGTTTTTTTCTTTTCCTTCTTTGTGTTGCTGTTGTTTCTGTGTGTATATAAATTAATCAAAATGGAGCAAAAAGGTATTTTTAACTTGCAGCCTTTCGTTCTTTGCTGAACAGCCTCCTTTTCAAACCAGGCTAAATATCCATCCCTAATTAGTAGCAGATGCAGCAGTACGTGCACAGGCGTATGTCAAGAGGACATTTGGAAATCATACCAGAAGGTGCAGTGCCAGAGAGGAAAGAAATATGTGAAGCTGCAGCAGGGAGTCGTTGGGAGAGTTCAGCAGTTGTTCTATAAAGAGGCAGGCAAGGGGACAGCTGCGAGGGCCCTTTAGGTAACACTGAAACACAAGCATCTGACCCCAGTTTCTCTTTGGCAGAGATCTTCTGTTTACTGTCCGCATGTGTCAGAGCTGCACAGGAGTTAAGAGGCGCCTTCATAACTGATTTTTCCAAATCCATTTAAACATTTCCATTTTTTTCCTCCCAATTCGTAGGCATTTTTAGTAGTATAATATGCTCGTATTCATTTTCCATGTTTTTTCTCTTGCTGTCACATCGCTGTGTAGAAAAGGCAGGCCAACTGTGGAGAAGGTAATTGACTGTATACCAAGGAAGAGGCTATAAACATGTCAATAAAAAGAACATGAAAAAACAGAGGGAATTAAAAGCAAAAGTTCTTTCAGCAGTGCTGTTGTTATGTTGTTATTATTTTTTAGTACTTGTATATAAAATATACAGAAGTATCTTTTTTAATATGAAACATTTATTGAGTACTTAAATTTACTTGCACCAGTCTTGAGTGATATTTATCCCTTTATTTAGAATGCCTCATAATGTTGAATCTCAAAATATTTTTTTTCTTTTTCGGTAGTAGAGTTGATAAATATTTGCAATTACCTTGCAAGGTCTCTGTTAGTCTCAGTGCCAGGACTACAGACAGTCCTTCAAAGACTGGACAGACAGCAAATACAAATGCAGAAGTCACCAGCATGTTCCTACCAGCCTTTGTAGCCCGATCCAGGGTGGGGAAGAATAAACATGTATTTTAAAATGTAATTGGAGAAGTAAAATCAATTTTATGGGTAATGAATGAACACAGGAGTGTAGTGCCTTGAATGGGCACTTCACCCTGGATTATCTTTATGGGGAAGTCAGTAAATGTCTTAAGCTTTGACTTAAGATTAGATTAAATATATCATCCTATTTACATAGATGCAAAGACTTCCTAAATGTACCTGAAAAATAATAGAACTACTAATTTCTCTGCTTAAACAAGCCTGAAGAATGAAACTTGCTCTGTCCAGACCAAGCTGGGATGAAATCAAAGCTTGTGCTGTTTTTGTGTACTACCTAAATGCTTCAAAGCGTTCTGTGCCTGTGTTGTCAAAACAGCTCGCTCCTACCCTTGGCAGCCCAGGCAGGGAGCTAATTGATTTCTCAGCAGTATAGAGCAGATAGGAGCATGGGGAAAATCAAAGAGGAGGATCACACGGGAATGGGGAAGCTGCGCAGCGTGAGCGGGATGGTGGCGTGACCCAGGGGCCGGCGCGGGGCCTGTCGTGGCGTATGACTAACGTCAAGCAGCACTGCAGAGATACGAAGACTCCTGCATTCACTTCTTTTTCACCCTTGCCTCTGTTTTCATTGCGTTCTGCACGTCACGGGGTTGGTTTCTGTGCTCAAGGTTGATTGAAGGAACTGCTTGTTAAGCGATGCCTCCTGCGTTTTCTGCTCCCATGTAGGAGGGTGGCCGTGCGGACCTCGGAGCAGCGTTTTGGCAGCCTTCCAGATGCAGTGGGCCTTTCCATTTCCCGTCCTAAAACAGTCTGGGGAAGAGGGATGTTTCCAGGAAATCTTGCCTTGCGTTTCCCTGAGCCCACTAACACCGGTTTCGGTGTTGGGAACGTGGGAGTGCGGCGGGCAGCTCTGCTCATGCAATGGCAAGAGTCGTCCTCACGGATCGGTTTTGTTTTCCTTGGGGAATAACCGAACTGCTGACGTACGGCCGCGGCTTTCCCTCTTGTGTTTTTTTTTGTGGGGGTTCTGCATACTGGAAGAGGAGGAGACAGGCTTGGGGAGAGCGACTGTGGCCTAGCAGACCCGTAAAACCATCAGCCCTTTTCTGTGTGTATGCTATCTGTATTTTGTATCTGGCAAAATAAGGTTACGGGATAAATTAACTGCCCTCAGTCTGCTGGAACAGCTCTCTGCAGTAGCTCTTTCCCAAGAGATTTTGTTGATAATTTGGAGAGCTTCTCTGTAGACACAAGTTCAAACAAACTGACCAGTGCTCAGACACAGGAATTAAGGGTGGAAGATGATTAACCATTTTTTTTCTAATACTTATGTTCTTCTTATAAGCTTTTTTTAAAAAAAAACTTCATTGTGGAATATTCCAGAAACTGCCTGGTAATCTGCAGTAATTACTGCCCAGATCTTCTACTTCACTAACTGTTATTTTCTCTAATGAATAAGGAAGTTTAATATATAATATAATTGCGAGTAATACATACTCACAATATTTATCTTTTCTGTTGTCAAGTCAGCAGCACGTTCTTGCAGAATTGTGCACTCTACTGAGCTTCGTAAATAATTACAGATAGGATTGATAAGCTGGAGGGTCCATCAGAGGGCCCCTGAGATGGTGACGTTCAAGGAGAAGGTGAAGAAACCGGCTTGGTTTTACATTAGCTACAGGCGGTTTTGGAGAGGAGCCAGTTACTGCTCAGAGGTAGGTGCCAAGGGGCAGCGGTCACAGGTTGCACCAGAAGATGTTCCAGTTGGACATGCAGAAAAGCTCCTTTCCTGGAGTTTTCCCCGCAGACCCTGCAGGATCCTGCCTGTGGTGCATTTAAAGGAATGGGCAGATACAAACATACTGCATGTTTTATGCAGCACAGACTCCTGTTTGATGGGGTTTCTGTGCAGAACACGTGGTGGAGCTTGCAGAATAAGAGAACTTTGCTCTTGTTTTGTGATTTTTCTAGATGAACTTCGCTTGCTGCTCCACACTTCTAATTTAATTGATAATAAAATGATTGTAGGAAGTGCTGCTAATACTGTATGTGATTAAGATTGCCCAACTCTTCCTACTGAAATGTTCCCAGAAGCTTGTAACTCACCAGGGAATTGCCTTTTATCTTGTCTGCGAAAATGCACTCAGATCTTGATAATCCCGTGGGAATTCTAAAATTTTCGCATGTGTTCTCAGTAAAAACTTCCACACATTTCGTAGATAAAATTTCCAAAGGATCTGACATGAGTTTGCTTAGGCTTTTTCTAGCAATTAGTGCTAATGAGCCCGCGTGTGCTGCCCACGGCGGGTGTCTGAGCATGCTCTGTCCCAGAGACAAAGCAGAATTTCTCTCGGCAGTTCCAGCCAGCTGCTGTGGGCTGGGATGTGGCCAAGTCCTGGAAGCGAGAGCAGGAAGCCTGTGCATTCAGTGACCCTCTCACTGGTGCCAGGGCTGTGTGGGGAAAGGAATAGATTCCAGTTGCCTGGGGACAAGAGCTAAGCTGGGGGAAAGGGAAATGGGCAAGGGTTGAATTTGTGCTGTTTTACAGAGCAGAATTAAAGGAGTCTCAATGGTCCAGATAGGTGTCCATCTGTTACTTACCTCCTTGAATGCTTTTGGAACTGCTTTGTGCAATGACCCTCTTCCCATCTGGGGAGAAGCTTCCCGTGTGCCTTGTGCTCGGACAGTCCTGCAGAAGGAGCTTGGCTGCAGTGTGCTGGGGGACAGTCCCTTGCACAGCCCCTGCCTGCATGAAGTGCTGCTGGTTTGTCCCCGCGGAGCTGGGTGAGCTTCACTGGGGCTGGCAGAGGACAAGCTCTGCAGCAGCTCGCTGGGTATTCGCTGCGGGTTAGCTCTGCAACCTGCTCTCTTCCCGAGACTGAATTAGAACTAAAGATTCCCCCTGCTCACCAGTTTGCTGCTTTGTGCTCAGTAGCAGCGAATCTCAGGAGCAAGGTGCACGTCTGAACCACCTCTGGAGAGCCAGCAAATGAGCCCTTGCGCATGCAGGCAGGCGGTGTTGTTGGAGCTGGCCTTCACCAGGATTGCCTCGTATTTATTACATGTTTTCTTCCTACGTACATCCTTCTTTTTTTCCGTTACACATAGGAGCTGCAGAAAGCAGAAAACGTAAATCTGCTGGAGACTCAAGTTCATTTTGGCCGTGTACCAGAAGTGCACCAAACCTTAGTGTCGCTCGGCACAGCAGATTTGCGTATGAAGGTGCTAAAATGGGACTGACTGGTTATGTTTTTTTCTCATCTTTTAATCCCAAAAGCTTGTTCTGCAATTAATTTGCTGAATGGCTCCATGGGTGATTTATCCAGGTACATGCTGTTCATCATGAGTAAGCATGGTAGAATTAGTCCCATTCTCTGTTCTTTTCATAATGAATATGTATTTTTGGTGCAAGTGATAGGAATTAAATTGGTTAGGGCCCGTTGTAATCCTGACATTTAAATTTATAACCTAGCTCTCTAAAAGCAGTAGAATGTAACTTTTCAGTGTAACTTTGATGTGAGCATAAAAGATGGTTTCCACAGAAGAAATTGCCATTGTCTATGTCAACAAAAGGTTCCTCACCAGGATGCCAGTGACAAAAAGTAAATCCATTTATAAACTGTGCGACAAATTGCGAAATGCTGCAGCAGCTTCATTATACATGGCTTTTAGAAAGGGATGACAGGGATTCTGTGACAACAGTTTTGAGGGAGCTTTGTAATATTTTAGGGATTTAGTGCTTTCTCTTTTGTGAGATTTCTGCAGTTCTTTTGATTATTATATTTGCAGTTTTTAACCACCCTTCAATAAGTGCTGGAGGTCTGTAGTTCTCATGGGCCATTTTAAACTGCAAAACAAAATTTGCACAAATGAGGGACAGACTGTATTTTCTTACTTTATATGGTGTTCAAGTTCTGTGCCGTTGTCTCACTAAAAATCTTTCCGTTCCCTGTGGAATTATGCAGCATAATTCTTGAATGAGCCCAAATTGTATTACTTCAAGATAGTAAGGCAGAGCCCTTAGTACATCTTCTTCTCTGCGTTGAACTGAACTAGCCAGTTTCCACTCTTCCCCTTCACAGAATGGGCTGGGAACTTCTGGTGCTCAGGAGAAGGTGGAGGGCTGTCTTGGGACTGTGTTTGGGTCTTGGTCATTCTGCAGCAGTCAGCTGGACCAGCAGCAGCCTCTTACAGTGGCAGTGTGTCCAGTGACAGCGTATCACACGCTCCCACATTCCATCAGGGAAAATGTAATTACCTCAGGATTGCAGGAGTATCGGTAAGGATGGTTGGATATCAGGAAGAAAGGAAAATAAAGGTGGAAGGAAAAGGACATGAGAAAACAGAACTGAAGGAGTTCCTCAGTGGAAGTAGAGAGCTCTGTGAGGGAAAGAGAGGAAGCCAAAGGAGAGAAAAGTATAAAAAGGAAAGAGCTGGAGGCTCAGTGGCTAAGTTAAGGGACAAAAGCTGAACTCCTCCTCAGAGCTCTGGAACATGAAAGGGATTTTCGTTCTCTGATCTCCTGTCACACACACTTTCTTCCTTGAAGCCATTCCCTTTGAAAACCAGACCTACCAAATCTCAACATTGCCTTTTATTTGGCTTGCACTTCTCGGAGCCCAGCACCCCAAGGGTGCTCAGTTCCCATTAAAGGTATGAAAGTCGACCTTGCTTTGGGGTTATTCCACTAATCACTTTTTCTAACCGCTGTATCCCTGAGTGCTGTGAACCAGTCTGGTCACAGATCCCTCACAAAGGACACGGCACATTTGACTCTTCAGAACTTGAAAACATTTGAGGCTCCTTTGATGCCTTGCCGAGCTACAAGCTGCGCTGGTCTCTTCCCTTTGCTGGTCCCTGCTATTTGGCTTGTGTGATGCTCATGGTGGGTCATCTGGGTGGGCTCCCCACAGCCGTGCACGCGCTGCCTTATCTTCAGATGTGGTGTAGAGGCCTTGGAGAGAATCGCTGCTGCTTGAAGGGCTCCGCCAGATTTACAAGGGGAAAGAAAATCATAACCTGGTAGTGGCGGTAGGAGGCCTTTCAACAATATAAATCTTTTCCTATCTGTTAAGAGCTCAGCAGTGGAATAATCACATGGCAAAAGTTCAGGAAATAATTTGTGCTTTCAGTTGTTCTAGTCACTGTTGCATTTCCAAGCTATGCCTGGGAAGCAACCTAAAAAACACTGTGAACGTTGTATTCTGGCAAGTGAGAAATAAGTGAGTTTTATGTGCATGATAGACGTAGCAGTTTTATTGGTGTTAAATTACAACATTAAAAGGGATATTAAGCTACCTTTTCCTACAGCTTGATGTTTCCTTCCTTCTGACATTCTACTTTTTTTTTTTCAAATAATAGTAATAATAATAAAGCTTAGACCCCCCCCCCTTATGCCTGGTTGCACTGCTAGCATTGTGCTTTTATAGCAGCATGTGCAGGAGCTTAAGAGGGCATCATTTACAAACAGAAGACTTAGAATAAAGTTCTGGAGAATAAGACAGGACTTTACACCCTTCAAAACCATAAATTTAACACTATTCTTGCCATACTGTTCCTCCTGAGCTCTCAGTATACGAGTTATATGTAACTTACGTTTGGAGAGATAAAATGAGATAGCAGAACTAAGCAGAATTTATTTGCATAGATCTATGACTGACATGAATTTAACTCATTTAACTCATTTTTGACTAAGGAGGAAAAATAAGAAATTTTGTATCACAGTTCATTATATAAAAAAATCTTGTTAAATCTGACATGTCATTCATTGACAGGGCTAAGCAAAGCCAAGCTGATTGTTTAAGTAATGTGTAAATGATTTTTCAGTAGGAAAATTATCTCAAAATACCATCAGTTTGTATCCATCTTAATTTCAGACTTCTCCTTTCCACGGGGTTGTAAAAACAGTAATAGCTATGTCAATAAGACATATAATCCATTATATAAGACCTATAATCCTATAATCCATCCAGGTATCCTACCTGTATTCTAGGTGCTTACCAAACACGTGGAGCAGAGCAGAAGACAAGAGCAAATGTGTACTCAGCCTCCCTCTGAACAGTCTGCATTCTTCCAGTGACATGTGTCTTGGCAGGGATGGAGTCAGAGGTGGTGATTTCACAGCAATTCCCCTTGAACTATCTTTTCCCTGTAAAGTTGATGATTTTCCTCATGGAAATACTTACCTAAAATTTTAGGATTCTAAATGTCCCATAATAAGGAGTTTCACAATTGAACTAAAAATGATAGTTTTGTTCCTTTTTGTTCCTTTTGACCACGCTGCTTGCCAGTTGCATCAGTTGCCCCCTTGTTTTTGTATTACAAGAGACAGTGAATGATCAAGTAAATAAAGTTCATCTTTTCCATAGCCTTTTTTATATGCTAGGTCTCTGTGTACAGCACGGAAAAGCTGTCTCCTTTCCATGCTACGATGTAGCTTATGTAATCATAGAAAATCTGTGGGTTTTTTGGTAGCCTTGTAGCCTAGATGTTTATACGTATGCATGCACTCCACACCACGCTGCTCTCCACACCAGTGGTGTTTCCACCGTTGGAGATGAGCTTGCACAACTGTGCAAGAGCAGAAGGGAGCGTGGAGCACCCCCTCGCCTGCAGATGAGTGTGGTGGCAGCAATTTGGGCAAGTTTGGCAGGCTTTTGGCAGTGGTAATAGATGCTGAGCAATGCCTCTGGGGCTAACCTTCTCCAAGGCAGCTCCAGAGAGCATTTTTCTTGTAGTGCTGTTCATCCAGAGGCTCTAAAATTTGTTTTTTTTCAGAAGCAACTTCAATCAGCTCCTCCATTAACACTGTCTTTAAAAGGACTCAGGCACGTTTATGAGAAAAAGGATCCTGCTTGATTTTAGCTCAAAATATTTACTGGGTGATTTCTAAAAGAAGAGAGCTTGTAAAAACAGGTTTGATTTATAGTTTGGTGAGACATGCCAGGACTTTTTGAGGCCAGGTGAAGATTAATCTGTCAGCGTTTTGCCACTGTCCTAGGAATTCACAACATGTGCCACCACGTTGTGTGCCTGCAGGATGCCAAAGGAGATCGCTCCTGGGTTCGGTTTCCCGGCTCAGATAACAGCGTGAACATCTTGCCAGTAGGCCAAGACTACACTGACCTGCAGTGTTTGATAAGCAGAGACACTTTAATAGAAGTAGAAGGTTTGTCTGGGCATCATGTGATGAAATTACTGCCCTGTGCAGAGATGGCCAGTGCAAATCTGGGCATTTTTAGGTGCTCACTATGGTGCAGACTGGGATTAAGGCAGATATCTACAGGGAGATGCCATACTCCTAAAAGTTATTTTCAATAACAGAAATGACTTAGCATGAGCTGACTGTTTAATCTGCTGCTCAGAACTGACTGGAGTGCTTTCTCTGGTGTTTTCCATCAAAGGAAGGCATCTGATATTAAGATTTTGAGCCCAAAGGAATAAATTAACCAACATGTCAGGCAAATGAATACCAGATTCTGTAAATGGGATAAGGAAGGGATGAGGAAGCCCTAGCAGATGGCATTGCTAAACCTACTGCTGATACATACTTTGTTTTGATAAGTTTCCAGTATCTTACTTATCTGTTCTCTGTTCTGTCTTGTGAACACTTTTCCTTCTCTTTTCACCTTCCAGCATTCTTTCTCTCCATAATTAATGCTAAGATTAGGTCCCAAGAAAAACCTAGATTTTTTGAGTTTTGGTTTCCAGTTTTAACTTTAGTCTCTTGACTGCCATAAGTTTTTTTCTTTCCCTATTACATGTTGTGATTGAGTTTGGATACTTAGCTCATGCTTTAATGGTCTACAAATGAATGAGCCTGGAAATCCTAAAAGAACAGGTGTGCATAAGTATTTCCTATATTCCTTGGTTCCAAGTTTGGCTGGAACAACTTATGCTTTGGAAGTCATCTTTTTAATGTTAATTTGACATTTCCATTTCTAACTAAACAGGTTAGAGGGAGAAGAAATAAAATACAAAAGAGTGAAAAAAAATAGCTTCTCTTTTTCAGATCTCAAAGTATTAAGCTTATGTAAAATATGCTATTCTTATTTCATAAACTAGCTTACTTATGACCTTTTAACATACACTTATCTGATAATTGTTGGAACCAGGCATAGTGCTAATACAGAGATGCTGTTTAAAATTTCAGAATTGTTCAAATGTTATGAATTTCTCTCCATAAGTTCATGTGTGGAGGCTGCAAATCATAGAAACTGTACTCAGATAATAGGCTTTGTCGTTCATCTTCATTTCTACAGCTAGACGCATAGCACATTATGACAAGGGGCTGAATCTAGATTTTATTTGAACCTCTGACTGATGATATGTGTCCCTGCATCATTTTCATGCTGTGCTTCTGCACAGTGGTATGCTGGTACTCACCTTTAGGCACCAACTAAGAAGCAAAGTTATTTTCTGAAGTAACCTCTGCATTGATGCTAACAGAACTGGGCTCATCTGTCCCCTGGCTGTTCAATACCAAACCTTCCCGGCTTCCTTGCACAGACACATAAGAAGCTTGAGTACTGGTTTGGCTGGAAAGCAAAGGAAAGGAAAAGTTCTTATTCCCTCCCAGCAGGAGTTTTCAGCCATCGGGAAGGCTGAAAGGAAGAGAACCCACAAAGGGATTATCCAAGCAACCCCCTTTGTACATACCTCCCAAATAATGCAAGCATGTTATTTTAATGCATGTTTGAGATACTGTTCAGAGTTCTTAGTTGTGTTTTTATATGTTTTAAGCAAATTTGTGACAGCATTGGAGCCTTCATTCGTAGCAAAACTCTGGGTATGATCAATATAAATGAGGCTCTTGGAAGCCAGGCCTAATGCTAGAGCTGCATGAGGCCACATGAGAGCCAGAACTCATTGCTGGTCACGTAAGTGTCACCGAGGCGTGTGCAAGCTGAGGATTGCACTTGCCTTCTGGAGCTTTCATTTGCGTTGCTCGAAGGCAGCAGCTTGGGCTCAGAGCACCCTGTTGCAGAGAGCAGCATCAGAGAAAATAGATTTCTTGAGTATTATTGTCAGGACTGAGATACTTCACAGCATGACTCTGTAGGCTGTCCTCTCTCCTCACAGTTATTCCTTCATATCTTTCTTTATAAAAGCAACTGCTCATTGTTATAAAGGCAAAGCGTATAAGAGTGTTCTCTTCTCTTCTGTTTTCCCCAAGCTCTAAAGTCATAGCATCTTTTGCCTGGGAAGATGCGAAGCATAGGAAAAACCTTAAAAATACAGAAGGCATTTTCTATCTCAACTCTGGGTCCTCTCTCTTCATGTCAGTCACTCTTATTTATTATCCTACTCTGCTGTTTTCAGGAAGAAACAATGATCTCAAATAATATAACTTAGATATATCCATTAATGGTTTCCTATGCTGAGTTTGGTTTTTGTTGTTTTTTTTTTTAACTAAGCTGATATGTATTTTAATTCTTTGTTTTTCCTGTAAAGATTAATTTGTTAAGGAGTGTTATGGACACTAACAGATGTGATGCATGTTTTGCTTGTCTTTTCAGAAGAAATAGAAACAGGTGGAGAGATGCAGGGTTTTAATGTTTCTTAAATTAATGACTTTTTTAAAATTTATTTTTAAATTATCTGCCAGCTAGCAAAAGCTATTAAAGCACGTTAAGATAATCACTGTTATTTGAGTTTCTATTGTCTTGGACCTGAGTTGAGGCTGTGCTAGTTACAATAACTGTATTCTATTGAGGCAGAACAGAAGTTGGTTTTCAGGTTATTTCTGGAGGAACCATGAGCATACGATGGCTCACGTTGTTCAGTATAATGTTGTCTTGGTTTTGCATAAGCAAGGTGAGCAGAAACACTGAAATATCTGAGGAAGTTTTGAATGCTGATTTGAGCAGTAAATGGCCCCTAGTTAACTTGAATGTTCCCGTGGTGGATTGATCTTTGTGTGACTGGTGCTGGCACAGCAGAGTGAGTGTTGCACAGTAGAGAGATCCCAGCGAGATGGGCTCCCTAGGCTTGTGATCCAGGAGGCCAAATCTAAGCAGTTCAGGCAGGATAACCTAGGGATAAACAGGAAATGCTGGGAAGTGGTGACCATTAAAGCTCCACCAGCAGGAAGCAGATTTTTGTTAGTTGCTTGAAGTTATAAATCATGGGATTCGCACGCAGAAGATTTCTTTATGATATTTTGAGATCAATCTTTCCTTAATAAAGAATCAGTGGGAAATGGTGAAATGCTGGGAGGACTTTAATTTTTAATTTGCAGTTTAGGCAAAGTTTTTTAGGCAAAACTTTAGGCAAAGCTTTTGCCTTTACATACGAGGTGAAAAAAAAACACATCATGAGGCTGCCCTAGTATGAGGTTTAGCCTGGCTGAAATAGGAGGGTGCTGAAGATCACGAGAAGCCTTGCTCTGAGATTTCCTACTCAGATTTGCAGACCATAGGTCATGTTCTGTTCTTAATAATACAATATTTGCCTTGCTAAAGCCAGCAGGATTGCAAGTTAAGAAATGTTTTTCTCTAGAGATGCCATAAAGCATCCAAGCTTGGAGTGCTGAATTCAACTTTCAGATGGTCTGGGGAGAGTCCAGAGCTGTTATTGGTGCTCCTAAGGTAACTCCTTATTGGTGCTCCTAAAGTAACTCCTAAGGAGGTACTTTTTAATGGAAATGGTGCTGAGTTTGTGTTAGATTCTTTATTGCAAATGTTTTAGGAGATAATGGGCTTTTTTACTGTCTACAAAGTTAAACATTAGCTGCTGCTATAAACCCATCAGACTGTTTAAGAGAGTTCCAATCTCAAAGTTAGTGATGAAGTGCAAATACTGCAGGTTTTTACTGATGAATTGTCTTCTCAGACGTTCCAGTAGGTGCAAATAAGTCTCAGCACCCTTTACTTTGGTTAGTTTTTCTTTGCCACTACCCTTTTTCCTCTATGAGGAGCCTTTTGAGATCTTTTGGACTTTTGCCTTCGCTTTTGTTTAACCCTTGTGTTTCTTGAATGCCAAGCTTCCACAGGAAAGGTTTTGCTCTTTTTTTTTCTGTCTATTTTAACTAAAAAAATATTTTGTAGATACACAGAATCACAAAGACTGGATCAATTGAAAGAACTAGTGGTTTTTCCACATTATTTATTTATCTATTTCTATGCAGCTAATGTATAAGCCAAGGTAGTTTCTTAAGGCAAATGCCAGTTTGTATAATTTTTACTTTTTAATTTCTCTGAAACCCAGTATAAATATTACATGCAGCTGTAATACAAAAGAATAGGTATAATTCAGTGCAGTAACCACATGTGTGTATCTGTGCCTGCAGCGTGGCCATTCCCGCTCACAGACCAGATATATACTGTTGAAATCTTATTTTCTTTCTTGGAAATATTCAATTTACCTCCTGCCGTAGCTTCTGGCCTCCCTGACGCTCAGTGAAATTCTCACTGAAGGGGTTGTTTCACCAAGTAGGGTAGTGGGAACAGCTGGCGTCCGCGGCTCGGCCTGTTTTCCATGTGTGCTCTTGAGGCTCTCCGGAGGCACCTCGCACTGTCCGGACTTGAAAGCAGCGTCAACTCTCCTAGATTGTTCTCAAAGTGCCCCAAAAACGAGGCAAACATTTAAACCCAAAATTTAAACAAGGGGAAAAAAAGCAGAATATTTTACATATAAAAGTCTCCAAGCTAGCGTTTCGGTTTTGCAGTAACTCTGCAGTCTCGCTGTCGCTACCAAATACGCGGCATGCAGTGCTTAGTGACAATGTAAATATACCCGTCAATTCTTCTGTCCCCAGGAAATCACTGGTATCCATCTGCTGTTTGCAGCCAGCTCTGCCAACACGTCTCATCAAAAAACCTCTCTGGTGCATAAACAATCCAAACATGCAGCATCATTTTTAGTATCTTTTCAGCAGTTGCTTTCTGGAATACAAGTTTAAAAACAAGCAGCTATAGGTATCTTCAAGCACCTTCAGCTATAGGTTATCTTTGAGCACCTTCAGCTATAGGTATTTTTGAGCACCTTCAGCTTTATCTTTACGGTTTACCAATCATAGCCTTGTTTTTCTTTCTGTCTGCCTTTTTTGTTGCTATTTTTTCCTTTTCTCCTGTCCGTTTCCACCTACTTATTCTCAGCTTTTCTAGTTCCTATTCCATCTTTAATGACTGAAAACACAGGCACATTTAAAGGTTAGATTGGGGCTTCAGCCCTGTGAATCTCAAGGTGAAGATTCTGAAGCTGTCTCCAAGAAACTCAGTTAAAACTGGATCCACTCTATAATCATTTCCTTTTTCCAAATTTACGTTGTCTTTGGAGGGCCTTCAAGATTTAGCATTTGCTTAAAGAATCTGAGACAGTATGATAAGCAAGGATTAGGTGTAATTTTTACAAAATCCAGTGATCCCTCAGGAATGTCAGAATAAAAATGAAAATGTGAATAATTTTTAAGAGCTCTTTAAAGACTTCTTGAGAACTCTTCTTAGAGAACTCTTCTTAAATAACTCTTTTTATACTTCTTAATCGTAAAATTATCAACCTGCAAAACAACAGGGAACCTGCCAAAAGTAAGTCTCTATAGGCAATTAGATAATAATTTTCTACCCAAAATTAAATTGGGTCTGGACTTGCTTTTATTTCTTTCTTACACTTCAGAAATAAAATGGTTTTTTTTTTTTTTTTTTGAAATAAATCGAGGTGTCATTGTGTGACTCAGTGATTCTTTTCACTTTAATTTCCATCTTTACTATTTCTCCCTATTGCTAAGAAAGTGTGCTTAAAGATAAAGCCTCCTGGCTTCAGGTGCTTTTTCTGATTCCCTGTAGAGACACTGAATGAATCACTTAATCACATGTACTTTATATATGACATAAGTGTAGTAGTTTTGGTCCTTTTGCATAATTACAGCTTGTGATTGTAGCAGAGAAAATGGTGCACATGTAACGTTATTCTTAAGACCTGAGCAGAAACCTCTGTCTGTTCCTGTGCAGGGGTCCAGATGGAATCATAGCTGCTAAACCATAGTCAAAATGCATAAATCTGGCTAAATACAACCAAGTGATCTGTGGGCTGTTGTAAGCCGTATTTTCCATTACATGTTGGAGCAAAGTCAGTAGAGTAGCCGCTGTCTTAAATATTGCATTTATTGATACCCACAAAATACTTGCAGAGATAATGAGTCAAAAATGAAGAGAACCAGAGAAGCTGGACCAGAAGCAATGTGACCTGTGATCACCATCAGAGATGGGGAATCCTGCAATATTGGCCTTAAAGCTTTCCAGACTTACAGGGGCTGAAGGTGGGAAGGTTTATCTAGCTCTAATACCCAGTGTCAGTCAATAGCAGATACAGTAATGGTTAACAGCAGTACCTGCAGTTAGAAACCTCAGTATAAATGGAGTTTCCTAACTGACCAGCAACACAGTGTCTGAGACATTGGAGCAAGATTTGGATACTAGGAATTCCTGAGTAATCATTTATACTTTGTTCTTCCTTCCCACTTCTTAAGCTCGGCTGAGGTTCTTCTAATGTTTTCCCTGTTTTGCTACTGCAAAATGCAGGAAAATGCACGTGACATAATAATTTTAGGGTAATTATGTGCTGTTGTTTGAATGACAGCTTGAATGAAGCAACGTACAATGCACTTAATTACTGTGTGTTAATGACCAGAACCTGCTGACCTTAAGTGTGTCTAGGTAAACGTAATAGAGAGGAGAAGCAATTATCATTATGGATTATATTGAAGAGAGTTTTTTGACAGACTTGTGTTTGACTGTTTTAATGAATCTTTGGGTGTATGTTTATCGACAGTGCCTATTAATCTTTTTCTTTTTTTTTTTTTTAATCTAAATAAATAACGAGTGCTGTATTGCTTCTGCATCAGTGTCACTCAGGCCCTGGGAGTGAGTCCCTCCTTTTGCACAGTACTTATTTTTGTCAGAAATGGAGTTGTCTGAGGCACGCTGAGGACTGGTGTGGTACCAGTAACTGTGGATACTCAAACTGGTCTTTAGATAATCTGAATGTTCGTGCTTTGTTTTGGCGGGTGAGAAAATGGCTGTGTTTTGAAAAGGAAGAGAGAAAAAATAATGAGGGCTTCCCCCTGCACTCCTCCTGTGTTTATTTGTGAAAAGACATTGGAGGAAGGCAGGAGACAAGCCAAGTGAGAAAACCCATTTTTGCAGTGATCCAGCTTGACCTCTTACAGCCCGACTGGTCTTTAATTCCATGAGCTCGAGTGCATTTCAAGTGCGGAGAGGAGCAGCCTCTCACGGCCGTGCTCAGCAGTTCCTGCTCAGCCCTGGACACCAGGCGGGCACCACTCAGCCCTCACAAAAAGGCAGTGCTTGTTAGAGAAAGCTAAGTTCAGCAGGGGATACATAAAACTGAAATCATTTTTGGCGGTCGGTCAGAAAAAAATTGAGATTTCCGTCATAAATCTGTCTGCCGTGCTCTTGAACGTGATGGCTCTGTCCGAGTTCCTCGTGCGCGCGCATGGCGCGGGGTGAAGCGGGGCCCGCAGCTTCGCGCCGCTCGCGTTGCCGGCGGTCAGAGAACCCCTTCCGGCCCACTGCCAGGCTGCAGACATAAAAACTGAGGGAAAATACGTATTATTCTGTTAAGTTCAGCTCCCCTCTGAGTCATGAATCCTCCCTGTTTGTGTGTTCTCTGCTGCTTTGTTCATCCGAGTGTTAAACGGACGCTGCTCCTCCAGGGTTTGTTTTTCTGCTCTTCGTGTAATTCCATCTGCCTAATGTCATCGTCATGACTTCTCTCTCTTTTGGTATTTACATCATCTTGAGTTTCGCAGCGAGTTAAAATGTATCCAGCTCAGCAATTTTCCTATTTTGGGCAGAATATCAGATGCTCCATGTTTGTAAATTTACATGTGTCGCATATATTTCCTTTCTTATGCAAGAGTCCAGCTGGGAGCCAGAGCATATAGGACTAGTCATGTTCTTGAGCGCAGCTTGATACTTTGGCTGTTATTGCTGTGGTTGTTAATTTAGCAGTTTTTTTACATGATATATCACATTATTGCCTTCATTTCAGACCATTAGAAGTGAGAGGAAAAAAAGATTATTGCTTTAGAAATACTATTACAGGGAAAATATTTCTATATTTGAACATATATTATATTATATATAATATATACAGTAAATCTGTAATAACTACATAAGTGGTGGGACAAAATGTATCAAAGTAGCTTTCCTTTTGAAAACCATTTTAAAAAAGGATGCTCTTACAAGAAAAATGCAAAACTACAAAGTTTCAGTTTCTTACCAAGTCTGAGGATAAACTGAGTAGAAAACAATACTTTCTTCTTCTTCTCTAGTTTGTTTTTTAAATTTCATTGAAGTTGGTAACTCATAGCTTATGATTCATTGCAATAATAAAGCTCTGAATTGCTGAACAAATAAACATCCTGGCTGCAGCAATAAATCAGAGACTCCAAAAAGCACAGGAGAAATAGTCTATGCCAGAAAGTTCTAAAACTCAAATTGATGCAGTCTTCTCTGTGACCCAAAGAAAATTATTATGGCCAAGATTCAGGGAAGAAAAAAAAAAGTGAAAATACCATGTAAGCCACTGTCTTTTACTCAGTCTCTGTGCAAAGAGGACCTTGTGCTTTTTTCACCATGAAATAAAAAAAAAAAATGAAGAACATAGGCTTTGGTTATTAAAATTGATCAGAGTATGACAACTAAATCCCCAAAGAGGTCTTTTTTTCTTCTTCTTCTTCTGTGGGTGTCCCATTGTTGTAAGGGGTGAATCTCGTAGCACGACTTCTCAGAGCAGTCTCTAAATGTCAGATCACTTGTGCCCTTTGGAGTTGCACTTGAGATGTGGAGAGTTAAAAATGCTCCTCTGGGTTTTTTTTTCTTTTCCTAGTTTTTGCATTGATAATGTGTTGACCATAAAAAGGAACATCTTTCTGTACTGAAGAAGATTGCTGCAAGGAATTTCCTCCAATTACATTTACGGACAGTCAAAACTGACATTTTTTCCTTCTCTATTGGC